>OX243822.1:30502784-30692784 GCA_945859605.1 Lumbricus rubellus | reverse complement strand
CGCTACAGTAGGTCCTACTGACGCTCGCTTCACAAAGGTCATGTGTATCTTGTAGGGCCTAAACAACCAAAAAATATAAATTGATTAATAACGCCTTCTTGGAGACTTCGGATGCAGAAGAGAGTAAGAAAGGAGAGGTGGATTGACTAGAGTAGCGGTGCAAGCGTATTTATATAGAGATAGTAATATGTTTCGAAGGTGTCCAATGACATCCGACATAATGTTAGACTTTACCTCCAAAATACGTTAACCCTCAGGCTACCAAGCTTTTTTTGTAACACTGACTACCAAGGGGGGGGGGTGGTTACCACCCCCCCCTGGATTTTGGGTTTGGTTTGAGATATCATAACTTGTAATACACCTATGGATTCAGCATTCATTTCTGCACAAAATGGTATAATTAGATTTGAAATATATGAAAGCACCCCAAAGTTATGAATTTTTTACCGTAGGCACCCGTCGATTCCACAAAATGTATACTTTCGCATAAGCAAAATATTAGATTCTGTGTGTTTTTAACAATTTATTTAATTAGAAATAGTTTACATATAATAAAGTCCAATATTCAACTATAAAAACTAGTAATAAGTTAGTTTTAGTTACAATAAAAAGAGAAAAAACATGTAAAACATGCTGAAAAACGTTTACGCAGACTTATCGGTTTGCGTTGTAAATAAAACCCAACATTTTCACACATTTAAATTTATTTTGAGCACTTCCGGTCATCAAATGTCAAATTAATTGGTATCAAACAATAGCCCTGAATGCCCTCTATAGAATGACATAATTTATTTCTCTTAAAAAATAAATTATGAATAATGTTTAATAGGAAAAACATGAAAATTTTATGAAAATAAAACACCTTTATTTATATTTTAATTTATTTTGAGCACTTCCGGTTGTCCAAAGACAACTCCGTGACCACCATAATGTAGCCCCACATTCCTTCTACAGAATGGTGTAAATGGTGTCTCTTCATGTCAAAGGACGGATAAGATACAGCCGATAATCTAAGGGGGTAGTGGTATCCACCCCCCCTGGTGCCTCGGGTATATCGGGTATAACTTTTGAATGGTATGGTATATCATCACACATTTTAGCTCAAAATGTGTGCAAATGAATCCTCTACAGCTACCTAAAACGTCAAAATTTTATTCCTAACCAAAAAAGTTTGATTTGGAAAAACCTAGGGGGGGGGGTGGATACCACCCCCCCCCCTGGTAGCCCGAGGGTTAATGTTGAGCTTCCTTTGTATTTCAACGTGATCAGTCCACTTTGCCTATTATATTGTAATTAATACAACCATTCTCTAAGAATTTATTATGCCAAGAATATCGGTATTATAAAACGAGCTTCCTCCTTGTTACCTCCCCATGTTAGGCTAACCCTTTATTATACACTCATCTACCCATATCTTACCTACTGCAATATAATATGGGCTTCAACTTATAAATCCAATTTACAAAGGCTAACAATTCTACAGAAACGTGTTATTCGTTATGTGGCTAATGTTCCATACAATTCTCATACTCATCAGCTATTTCTGGAATTTAAATTTAAATTACTAAAGATTGAACAAATTAGGACGGTTCAGATAGGTGAATTTATGTTTCGATATGAGCACAACTTGTTACCAGTAGCGTATTATAGACAAATGTTCTTCCGTGCCTCTGATTTTCATTCCTATTCCACAAGAAGTGCAAATTTGTATAGACAACCATTTGCTCATACTAACACTCGTTTATTTTCGATCAGATATACTGGTGCTAATATTTGGAACAGTATCCCCTCAGCTATAAGTCAATTACATGGTCTTCATATCTTCAAGAAACGCCTACGTTGTTATATTATCAATCGAACTGCTTGAATTATTGTGTTGAATTGGGTGTGTTAGTTAAGTGTTAGTTAAGTGTTAGTTAAGTGTTAGTTAAGTGTTAGTTAAGTTGTGTTATCTATCCTCTATTAATAAGTTTCTGTCCTGATTATATTTCTATTTCTGCAATCGTTTAAACCGGCTGTCATGTCCTGTATATTATGCCTTGCAATTCAATGATTACTGGGTGGCCCAATTAGCGGGATTTCCATCCCTTCCGGGTCTCCCCTTGATACCACTAAATATGTACAATTCCCTGTTCACTGCCTTGATTGTTATTTTTGGTGCGTATTCAGGAAATAAACTGATTTGATTTGATTTGATTTGATGCACCAATTCAAATCTCGAAATCAAATTTGCTCGTCATTTCTACTAAGTTGAATCATAACCGTTTTTGTTGATCGCAATATGTTTTAACGATGATGATTAACTTCGACATCGTCCATTACCCCCTCCCCCAAGACTCATGCCTATTTTCTAGTAATAGAAATCTTCGTTTAAATTCACACTGACACAATACGATCAGTATGAATAGATCATAAAAAGTTATAGCAAGAGACCAATAATAATTATTATTCAGCTGTCTGTAGTAGCCATGCATGGTGTTCATCATGTCCTACGCTGTAGCTGCTCTATCTAACCAACGCCATCTACCGAGTGGAAATTTGCTTGTACGTATTAAATTTTAAACAGGAATCGGGAAGCTCTCCCGCGTCCGCGAGCTCTTCGTGTCAGAGATTTCAACATTGTATGTTTGTATGTGCACTTGTTATAGCGCCCCTTCAAGCTCTCACTACTCAGAGGCGCTCCCGAATGCAGAGCGGACACTGCATCAAAGTTTTACGCCGAAGCGCTGAACATTATTGTGACCGAAGGACTTGCCCAAGGTCCTTACGCGGCGAGGTGGATTCGAACCTCGAACCTTCCGGCTTCAAGGCAACGACGCCACCACTACACCACCGCGCCCCCACAAAATTGCTCTACAGGCCTACACCTCTCCAAATTTCATACTAGTGTTAAACAACTAATTTTTGCAGTTTTAGAATTTAAAAAAGTCATTAAATTTTCAACACCATCTTACAGTCGCTATTCCGTCAATATGACCAATAACCATTGCGCTAAATCGTGTAGGGTGCCTTTGGTACAGATCAAGCAACTTGAAAGAGGTAAGTATGAGTTGAGTACTAATTAGCACAAGCAACTGAGCTGAACAGAGATTCTCGTAGTTAAAATGAACTGAAGAAACTCGCATCGGACTACAACTGAGCTAACGGATGAAAAATACATCTAATAGTAACATCAGGAAATTACTAAAGAGAGGTTGACGCAATATCAGACGAAAAATTTAGGAAATCAATTGACTACTATGCGCTCGTCTTAGACACCTTTAAGAGGTAGTCTTTTGATGCTATAAATTCTGGACAAACGCTAAATAATCCGTCTTATAACAAGTTACTGAAGAAATTGAGAAAAATTATGGGTATTGAAATCTTCAAGTCTAAATTGTAAACATAGTCTAAGTAGGAATAAGTTCATGCTGGTCGACGTAACGCATTTAAAATCCAATCATGAGTACCAGAAGTATCAGAAGTATCAGAAGAAGGTAAAGACCATAGGCCCATCAAGTGCACATACAAAGAAAGTATATAGAGGTGTACCTGTACATTTGTACTTAAACTTGTTACTTATAATATAAGCCCAAGAATTTTATATCAAAATAACTCTTACAAATTTCTTTTCTTCTATGGATCTACTGCATGTATTTCTCAAAATGATGACGATAAACAATATCATAATTACAATATATTTAGCTGAATCCTTGAGAGTACGATGAAAGCGTATGGATTATCAGACAAAAATGAAAATATGGAAAATATTAATCAACAGCAAATAAATAAATAAAGTTACATAAAAATAAAAAACTAATAAAAACTGCAAAAAAAGAAAAACCCCGCTTTTGGGAGAGAATAAAAACCGGATGAGATTTTTACAACTATGGTTGGTTGGTCCTGAACTTTTGGAAACACAGCCTAAGTGTGCAACCTGTGCTAATGGTGGTTAATTAATAGGCTGGAATAAAATCATCCGTGACTCAAATTCAGTTTTTTCCTGTTCATGGTATTTTTAAGCATGGCGACTTTTGAAATCATATTATTATGTTTAACGCTGAGTGCGACTCTAAGTAAATGGAGCGGCGCTAAACAAATTAGCTTAGGAAATACAATAAATTACAATCCACCTGTTTAACTCTTGAAATATATTTTTACTTATGCGGGGTGCAGCATGTTGCAGTGGTTAGAATGCTATTGCAATTTTCGAAACGAATCGAATCTCAGTTATACTTTGTGTGCGTGGTATTCTATATTGATGTAATAGATTAATGTATTAGACTCTGGTATTCTATATTGATGTGGCTAGATTTTTTAACCTTAACCCATTCCATCCGGAATTGTTTTGATACCTATCCTATTAATCGGGTCACGGGTACTCGGTCCGGCGGGAAAGGGTTAAATCGAGACGACGCGGGTTCTAATCCTCTCCATTTCCAAACTATCCTAATTCTCACGGTACTTAACGACTCTGACAAGTGCAACATTAGTGAGTAGATGGGGATTTCAACGGAAGTTACATGTATTTAAATTGTCGTCTCTTTGTGTAATTATTTACATTAGCTTTCTCGTTTCGAAAGAACGTTTCAGAGTGAGGCTCACTACTTATCTATAGTTTTACATTGAAATTTGATATCAACGAAACGCTAGACTCTGGTAAATGCTTCGCGGTCCTTAGACACCTTTAATGCGCTTCTATTAACGGTATAAGGTAAAATTTCGCCAGGTCACTATAATTATCGTCACTGGTTATGCTTACTATAATAGTGTGTATAATATCAACGACTCTTATAACAGTTGTCGTTAACCCATTAGTGCCCGACGTCCGTTATAACGGACGCTCAGAAAACACGTTGCCAAAATTAGAGCTAACTGTATAATATAGTCATCACTATTTTTTTAAATTGGTGGGTCAATTGGCTATAGATTCCACTATTTTGATTGCCGGATTGTGTGGATTAGAAATATTTTATTGCTTGTGCTAATGTGTCTATTGCAGCATGTCTAAAATCCTCGCTACCCTTAGCTATTATATTTATGTTTGGTATTGAACGAGGAGGAATTTAGAGAAAGTGTAAATGTTGTTTGTAGTAGACATATTGGTCAATATCCTGACAAAATATTATCCCAATTGCCGCAAGTTTTCCAAAGGAAATTTCGATTGCAATGTTAGCGTCCGTTATTACGGACGTCGGGCACTAGCCCAGAGATGACGTTTCCTACAGTAAGTCTCTATGCGCCATTGTTCCAGCAATTACCACCACCGTCGTTGCATTACTTGTAATATGAAGTAAGCATAAGCCTGCAGTTTATTCAGACTGGCGACTCACATTTTGACATGAATATTTTAGACTTTTGCACTTCTGACATGAGTTTGTGTACGGTGGGGCATGCGATAAAGGAGCCTGTACTTGAGCAACATGTACACAGGTCAATTTACCTTGAAACCCATAGCAGCCAGGTGCAAAGAAATATAGTATCACGCCTCACTATACTGATTATTTCTGGCGTGATCGCTGTGTTGCAAGAACCTCCCCCTCCCCTTGAGAGGAGACCGGACTCAATCCCTGTCCGTCCTCTCCCCGGCCGACCATCCCCTCCCGACGTAGGCTTTGGCTCATTTCTGATTTCTCGATTACAACATTTACAACATTTCTCATTTCCCCTGTTTTGCACTTGGTTCAGGATGCGCCTACCTGTAGGCCTATAGAACATAATCCCTAGTAGGCCTATAGTTAGTCTTCAGTGCATGCACTTTTAGGATGGTGGACGAGGGTCGTGTGCAGGGATAGTCACATAGCCAGAAGAAAGCCATGTCTGTTGTTCAAACTTCCATGTCCCTGCTCTACAATCAAGGCATGGATGGTTTTGATAAGTAAGATCGGCGCGATGCTAACATGATATGAATCAGGCAACGGAAATTGTGATGTCCAATCAGTCTGCCTGTGTGACATAGCTTGGTATCTCTTACAAAGTTTACTAAGGCAACAGAAGTTTGACTCAAGGCAACAGATGTAAGTGTACACAAGTGTCATGGCGTACCATCCAGTACTCAAGTGCTTGGCGTACCATCCACCCAAGGTCAACGTGCTGCTGCAGTCCTGTAAGCCTGATGTACAATGCGATGGTGACATTCAATGGAATTTACTAGGAAAGAAAAACTGCCATTGCAAGGCTTCAGAAATGTGATGGAAACCTTTATCCTTAGAACAACAAGCACAATCACAATACATGAAACGCTCGCAAATAAGCTGGTGCCCTGCACTTGACATTAGGTAAATGAAGATAATTAGCTAATGAAGTAAATAGGCCTAGATATTGCAAATCATCAAAAACATTCACCAAGCATTGTATGAAATAAGTAGAAGACCAGATTCTGCAATGGTAACCTGAGCACTGGGCTAGTGCCCGACGTCCGTTATAACGGACAGTATGGAAAGTACTGATAATGTAGAACGAATCAATAAATAAGTTATCAGCCATGTTACTGCACCAAGTTGTTGAGTTTACTGAAACCACAACTTAATTTGTTGGGTTTTACCACTTTGGGCACTAATGGGTTAAATAGTGGATCAACATAATATCGGTGGATGTTTTATGTGTCACTTCACTACCGTAATAGTGGGATGCAAAGTGGCATACACGTTAGCGATTTTAGAATCACAGAGATTCGGCTAAGCATGAAATAACACTTCATTCTGATGATTTTCGTGGGGTGTGGTGGTGTAGTGGTTGCGTCGTTGCCTTGGAGCCGGAAGGTTCGAGGTTCGAAGCCACCTCGCCGCGTAAGGACCCTGGGCAAGTCCCTCACTCACAATTGATCAGCGCTTCGGCGTGAAACTCCGATGCAGTGTCCGCTCTGCTATAACAAGTGCACATACAACCATAACATATAAAACATATTCGTTTAATTCATAGTATGACAAATCCAGACCACACACGGCACCAGGTTACATGTCAAAGACGTAAAATAATACATGCAAGTAATAATAAAGATTAGTAACAATAATGCAATAACGTTGTGGCAGCCATGAGTTGGCACACATCCGTCATGTTGTTGAAGTTAACATAGACAGTAAGTACTGTTGATGTTGAATTACTGTCATTGAATCAGGATGAGCCAAAACGACCCGACAGACAGTTATTAGCTGCTACTACACGAGCGCTACAGTAACTGACGCTGGCTTCACGATGGTGGTGGGCTTCTTGTTAACAATCCAATAAATATAAATTTGTTAATAACGCCTTCTTCAATCAATCAATCACATAAATTTATATAGCGCCCCTTCAAAATCTCTACTCAGATGGGCTCCCAACCCAGGCCTGGTCAAAAAGAAAGGTCTTGAGAAGACGGTAGAAAGAACCAGCAGAGTCACGGGGAAGAGAACGGAGAGAGGTTCTTGGAGAGTTCGGGTGCAGAGGAGAGTAAGAAATGGGAACTAAGTAGATCGTCTATGTAATCCTGGATCAGGCTGTAATCGGCAGGGAGTTCAACTCACACGACTTCGGAGCAGATGACATGATGATGATGGAGCGCAGCTCGACGGATGAGATCTTCCTCAATGTGGTTAGGCAATGGGTTGTCAGCGGGAACTCCGGAGGGTGAAGAAGACCGACGGTGTCTGCACGTATAATGTAGCTGTGTGTTAATTGCAAGTAAGCCTATGGTGGGATGATCAACAGAAGTTATTGAACTTGAAATGTGTAGCTATTTATATTCCAGCACGGTAAACAGAACAGTTTTTAAGTGTTTATAGAATGTGTCAGAGAGTGATGATGGAAGGAAGCTCGACGGATGAGATCTTCCTCAATGTAGTTAGGCAATGTAAGACTTTAATTTTATTTTGGTTGTCAGCGGGAACTACGGAGGGAAGAAGACCGACGGTGTCTGCACGTATAATGGAGCTGAGCGTTCATTGCAAATAAGCTATTGGTGGTGTGATTAACACTGCATGGAGTTATTGAATATAAGCCCCAGATGTGTAGTTATTTATATTGGATTTCTATTTTCAAAAGAAGGTGTCAGAGCGAATCTCGCTTTTTGCATAAAATTATATTTGACTCCAAGGAAAAGACTAAACGTTGAACAATTCAATGCTCTCGTTTAAACACCTCTAATACGCTTTTAGTCAATATTATAATTTTGTTAGTTCCGCTGTAGTAAATATATAGAACCATATCGCATAAGATAAAATAAAACACCTTTAAAACAATTTGAATCAACCAATAAATTTAAGAAATTGTGGTTTTGCAGCAGTGGGCGAGCTTCCTGACTATTATAAGTGCGACGCTAATGGTTTTTCTTTCGACATAATATTTTTATTGTCGCTATAAAGCTACTACTGTTGCTAGATTTCGAAAATGAATTCTATTGCAAACAAATATTGAGTAATGCATCTTTGACAACAGCTGAATCGACACTAAGCAGCAGGGCACTTGGATAATGTGAAGTTTTACTAACATTTTGGAACGATTTGAACTTTCGCTACGCCTCGTTCATTCATTCATTCATTCTTTTCTTTCTTTCGTTCATTCATTTATTTATTCATTCAATGAATTTGTATATGTCGCATCTTTACAAAGTCTACTCAGAAGCCCTCCAACCTTAGCGCTGACAAATGAAACTCTCTTAAGATGAGTGAGGAATATCTTAGGAGTTGTAAAGAAGGAGAGGAGCGTCAAGGAAGGCATTCCAAGTGGACGGTCCTTCCACCGACATAATTTATGCGGTGTGCAGCATGTTGCAATTGATAGAGCGCTATGCAAATTTTGGAACGAATCGAATCTCGGTTAGTATGCCTTGCGTGAGGTGTACTCTATGTTGCAGTGGTCAGAGTGTTGGACACTCAGTCGGGGTTCGATTCTCCACAATTAAAAAAAAAACTATCCAAATTATCGTAGTACCTAACGACCTTAACCAATTCATTTATAACGAATAAACTACTGGTGTGGATTTCAACGGAGGTAGCTGAACATGCCACCCGTATGTGTAGTTATTTACATCGACTTCCTCTTTTCGAAAAATCATTATGTATCACGCCTGGCGAAATTATTTCTTATATTGTAGAGAAAAACGTCTTAAAGGTGTCTAAGGACTGCACTGCATTTATCAACATTCAGCGTTTCCTTGCGACCAAATTTCAATATAATTATGTAAATAATTAGTAGTAGTATTTGCAGTTCAACGTCACTGTGTTATAACAAAGACCATTAGCGACGCCCTCTTTCTTTATCCAGGCTTGGATAAAAAAAACAGTTATCTTCAATAACTGTTTATATTGAAATTTAGGGAGGGGAAATGGAGTATGCAAGCGACTCAAATAGCCTCTGCTGCTCAAATGTCCACCCACGACACCTTCACGGGGTTCCTCCTGTTTCAACGGAGTGCGTGGTGGACGACCGAGTACTCGCCGGTATAAGCGAGTGCCCCACGGGCGAAGAAGCTGAAGGACGGACGATGGACGGCATCGACGCTGAAAGATGGTGTCTTTCCGTAAAAGCACCGGGAGGAAGGAAACAGGAGACCACCTCCCTACTTATCCCGAGTTATATAGAAAATGAAGAAAATACAGTGGAGTGAAAAGAGAGGCGCAGGACAGAGAAAAATGACGTCATTGAACATACGAACCTGCCTGAGGGCAGAGAACGTGAAGAAGAAAATTGAAATTTAATCGCAAGGATACGCTGAATGTTGAAAAAGGCAGCGCGGTCCTTATACACCTTTAGCACATTTTTTATTTACAATATAAGAAGTAATTTCGTTAGGCGTCACACATTGCAGAACGGATAGGAAGTAATATAATCTCGATCGAACTTTGATGGAGACAAGAGACATGAGGAGATGGAGAAAACTTGTTCATGAAGCGACCAACCCTCGGATCGAGGATGGCTGATGACAATACAAGACGTAAGATACATTGGAATCGATCTTGCTGTCATTGCTCAATGCTCGTTAATTTTTTGGTCGAAAATGATTTATGTTGACGTCAGCGACATTTGTTAACATAGGTTGTCGCTGTGGATGACATATCGGTGGTTATGTATCTCTTCCCTACAATGGAATGTAAAGAGAGATAGACGTTAACGGGTTTTGAATAGCATAGGTTCGGCTAATCTGAAAAGCTGATACTTAATTCCATCTTACAAGCAATCCATTTAATTCATTCACTCGCTCACTCATTCGCTCATTCAATCAGGCATTTATATGGCACCAATTCAAGAAAACTACTAAGAGGTGATCCAGACCCCAACACAACCAAGCAAAACAGTTTCCAAGTTCTCATAACATGTGTCAAAAAGTGACCAAGGAGTAAGGCGCAATTGAAAAAGAAAACTTATCTGTATACTGCCAAGTACCGAAAAGCACATCTTTGCACAATGGAGGTGCTGAGCGCATGACCCCCGTCCCCCCTTCCACCGAACGTAGGGATTGACTAGTACCCGACTCAAGACGAAAAGTATCAAGTAGGTAAGAAGGAGCAAGACCTGTAGCTGGCATCCCATACCATGATAGGCGCAACCAATCTATGGGTCCTGTTGGATCATTGGATGCCTCCTCTCCAACTTTCAACCACGCTGGGTCGGTCCACTCCAACTTTTTCCAACGATTGGCAACAAACTTTTCAATTTAAATTTGAATATTTACTATATAGTACCCACTACACCACTTGCGTACCTTAGCCAGCGTCACTTGCGCCTCTCAGCCAGCGCCAATTTAGCGCACTGTATTTGGGAAGACACCTACAATGTACGTGGTGTACGTGTAAAGTTGACATTATAACAACTATGCGTTTATTCAAATTAGGTCCCAGATCAACAAAAGATTTGTATCATTTGGGCCCCGTCGTATAATGCTCGTGTTAGACATCCAAGTTATAAGTTAATTATTGTTTTAAAGTGTTAGTACCGTCCAAAAGCCAAACGTGTGTATTTATAAGTTCGATTGAAATCCTATTAAAGGTATACAACTATAGCATCCTATATTCAACACCACCATGATTGTGTGGTACAGTAGGCTAACAATGTTAGTCCAATGCATTGATTAAAGAGATGGGCATAGTCAATGGGCTTTGTTATTACACAGCGTCGTTAAACTGAAAACCCCTATTATAACGAATAAATCACGAAACTTTTGTCAAAATAAAAATAAAAAAATTGGCGACAACGATATCTGAATTCTGATACACAAGTATAATAGTCAAGAGTCTATCCATTATTACTTACGTTACATGTATAATATGTTGCGCAACCCCATACGTTCAATCAAATGAGCATCTCTGCCCCCCCCCCCCACTCCAACAAATGCTAATTAGCTAAAGTCATCTGTAAAGCATTTATTTTCACCGCAGACTATTTTTTGAGCAAACATCCTAGTTGCTAGCTATTACTTGTTAACTGTTATAGTTTACTGTCAAGATATAAACATAATTGAATTACAATGCGATTAAAAGATATCGGGCGAGTATTAAACAGAGTCTAAAAATATGGTCTAAAGTGGACTTCATATTTAGATATTTATTTTGCGTAGGTATACATTTTTTCGAGACCGCTTCTCACCCGTACGCACCCTACGCAAGCAGTCACTCCCTGCTTGCATAATAATTATATGGACATCCTCGTCTTGAAACTACTTTTTGTTGTCGTCAACAGCCATTGTGGGGCGCGGTGGTCTAGTGGTGGCGTCGTTGCCTTGGAGCCGGAAGGTCCGAGGTTCGAATCCACCTCGCCGCGTAGGGACTTGGGCAAGTCCTTCACTCACAATTGCTCAGCGCTTTGGCGTGAAACTCCGATGCAGTGTCCGCTCTGCATCGGGAGCGCCTCTGAGTAGCGAGAGCTTGAAGGGGCGCTATAACAAGTGCACATGCAAACAAACAAACATTGTTCTCAAGTTGTCGTGTAGCGATCTCTGTTGTCTGATTGAAATGCATAAAATTAGAATCGATAATACTTCATTCTGCGTTGATGCATCGTCTTTGAATTTTATGGGTTTGTTTAAAATAAGTATAATTACTTTTTTCTGAGGAGGTGATCGTCCACGTAGCGTTTTTCTGGGAAATGTTGCTATACGGTATATACATTTGTATATCCATGTGAACAACAGCCTAAGATTTATACTTGGAAGGGGGTGTCGTATGATTTCTTCTGCGAAAGGGGGGGGGTATTCTAGATTAAACACATGCGTTTAACGAAACAAAATCATTATCGTCGACCTTTTTCTTTATGAATAACATGCTCAAATTTATTTAGATGCCGGTATCAAGTTGAATTATTTGAATATAACCCAATCCTAAAAGTGCGTAAATACGTGCTAGTATGGTCTGACCACATTACAGTGTCGTGTTAAGGTCAGACATCAATGAAAATCAATGGCCAATCAGATTCCGCTTCCGTCTCTCGTCGTTTATATAAAGACGCGCTTCATCCACATAAGTACCAACCATTCAATCACTTTCGTTGCACTAAAGTCGTCTAATCTATTAGAATCCATTCCAGTATCTATAAAATACTGTTTCACTACGGTTCTTTATTCTATTGGAGTCTTTTCCGGTACATTTAGCTTCTGCGGTCTGGCCCACAACGGACCAACTCTGGTCAAGTTGGTCTAGCGAGGGCACAGCGAAAGTGACTGACTGGATAACAGTGTCTTTCTTGTCTTGTTACATCACTAACCTTGTCTACTTCTTCAAATAACCAATCAACCAGAGTGTTTTAGAGCAGGGAAAACATGGAAAGCTAAACGCCAATGGTGACTATCACCATCCGGCGCTAGGAGACTAGCGCTTGAGACGTCGGATGCTCGTAGAGTGCCAAGGAGACTATATCACGGGATATACAGCGAGACCCCGTGGCTTCGTGTGCTACGGTTTACCAACCGTGTACAAGTATCAACTCACAGTATATGTGTGCACATATTGTACATATCTGTACATGTATATGTTGTATCGCTATACTTGTGTTGTTGTATACTTTGTATGCAACGTGTGAACTTGTATGCCGCCTAGCTACATGTGGGTGCGGCACCAAGGCAGCGGCCTTTCCCAGCCATGACCATAGGAGGAGGAATGCCTGGTTTAGATGAATATACAACACACAGATACACGCAATGCATCCAACCGTACCAGACCACGTCACTCTACCGTTGGGCCCAACATTCTGTCTGTCACATCAGTAAGAATTATATGATATTGAATTCAAAAGAGACTGGTGATGCCAGTGGGGCTGAAGTCATTGCCATTTATTTAAAGACTCTCTGTATCCAGCTGTGTCGCTCTTTAACTGTCTGTCTGTCTGTCTATTAGTCTGTCTGTCTTTATTTCTGTCTGTCTGTCTGTCTAAATTTCACAATAATTTAAGAAAATACATCTGATTCAAACGGTCAGTAACTGGAAAAAAGGTGTACCTGCATCATATAAAAATAGTCTCCCGTGGACAAATTTCTATAAAGGAGGATGCAATCTTCTTCTCCCACGAAACTGTCCTTTAGAATCTCATAAGGTGCGAATCTGTGCTTAAAGAATGTTCTGTGAATGAGGCGGGAGGTACAATTTATGCCGAAATAATATAATTATAAGGAAACTTTATGCTAGAATTACTCGGCCAGTCTATATAAATAAAAATGTAACGGCGTTCGCACCAAATTTAGGCAGTCAGGATCTCCCAAAGTAACGGACCGATTCTTTTCAAAATCTCACCAAAACGTTCCATTCCAATACGTGCGTGTTCTTTGAATGTTTTTTTAACGCAATCTTTAACAACAATATTTGATCAAATTCGTACGCTATTTGAGCTATACAATTTTACACGTCGCCCGTAATCAACACAGTGACCAGACGAAACATAGAATAAGGTCGCGTGCCGTGACGTCATAAGCGAGTTGCATAATAATTTCCGTTCATTCAAAAACGAAAGTAAGCAGGGTGACGGAAGGTAAGTGGAATCAAGAGACTAGCATGATACAAGGTAAGACAACTGGAAAGTAGTGACAGTAAAAGGAATGCAATCTCCTTAGTGAAACCGTAGTTATGGGTAGACGTTTTTTTTTGGTCTCGTCATGCAAGGTCAGGACGGTTGCCAGTCTTCCCCCTGAAAGTTAAGGATTTGCTGACGGTATATACACTATGTCGATATCAGTGAAAGAGGATAGAACTTGTGTCCTCTGCGTAATAAGGCAATGGTTCTAGCCAATCGGTTAACATCTCGTAATTAAGGTAAAACAGGTAGCAGCAAGGTAATTGCAGGATGCAAGGTAAGTTACAAACTTGAGGTAAGTTAAGGTAATAACTCTCTATCAAACAACCCTGTCAACATTTTAAACCGGACAATGAGAAAACTAAAGTTGAAAATCAAAATTTAAAACAATTGGACTGTGAAACAGGATATAAGCTAATCAAGTTAATAGAAATCAAACAGCGAAACATGGCAGCAAAACGCAAACACGGTAACAGATGGCAAAAAAGCTAAATAAGGTAACTGTGCCTATAATAAGTAAACAAAGTAACAGAAGGTAAAAAAGTAAAAATGCATATAGCTATTAACTAATAAATTGCAAAGCAGGTAATTGAGGTAACGCAAGATAGTCAACAGTACTCCTGGTTTGCCGCAGGAGTTAACACAAATTGCAATTAGCACCCTGATTGTAGACTTCAAGAAATGATTAGCACACACAAACACAGATTTCTTTCAAACTGACCTCATATTTAAATCCTTAATGAAAAACATTTTCTGTACGTGACATTATGTCTTCAAAAGACATCATGTAGTTATATTACAAGAACCGAAAGATACACAATACACATCTCCTTTGAGTGTTCAAATGGACCACTTCTCACATAAAAACAGCTAGCCTACACGTTAAAATATTATAGCATGACATGCTATGACTCACTTAGAACCAGCATTTTAGGGAAACAAATTATTTTGTGCTAAGAATTCTAAATATATCATATCAGAACTGGAAACAATAGTTTTCAATTGCCAACCAATTAGAATTAGAATTGACTACTGACAGTTGCCAATCGATTAGCACCAAGATTTTGATAATCGATTTTTTGATGCATGAATTTCGTCAAATTTCAATCTAAGTTCAGCAAGTTACTAGAGTAAGCTGTTACAGTCTATTATAATACTTAGAGCTGCAACATTGTTGTTTATGCGAACAGTCCACACACCAGCAAACAATGCACCAGTCAATACGTGTTGCCGTTATTGACAATAATTAAGCCACCTTAGACCACAGTTGAAACTGCAAGCATGTAGCTATGCATGTTAACCCTCGGGCTACCAGGGGGGGTTGTAACCACCCCCCCCCCCCTAGGTTTTTTTCAAATAAAACTTTTTGCGTTTGGAATAAAATTCTGACGTTTTAGGTAGCTGTAGAGGATTCATTTGCGCACATTTTGAGCTAAAATGTGTGATGATATACCATACCATTCAAAAGTTATACCCGATATACCCGAGGCACCAGGGGGGGTGGATACCACCCCCCTTAGATTATCGGCTATATCTTATCCGTCCTTTGACATGAAGAGACACAAATTACACCATTCTGTAGAGGGAATGTGGGGCTACATTTTGGTGGTCACGGAGTTGTCTTTTGACAACCGGAAGTGCTCAAAATAAATTAAAATATACAAAACGGTGTTTTATTTTCATAAAATTTTCATGTTTTTCCTATTAAAAATTATTCATAATTAATTTTTCAAGAGAAATAAATTATGCCATTCTATAGAGGGCATTTAGGGCTATTTTTATACTAATTAATTTGATATTTGATGACCGGAAGTGCTCAAAATAAATTTAAATGTGTGAAAATGTTGGGGTTTTTTTTACAATGCAAACCGATAAGTCTGCGTAAACGTTTTTCAGCAGCTAATACATGTTTTTTTCTTTTTATTGTAATTAAAACTATCTTATTACTAGTTTTTATAGTTGGATATTGGACTTTATTATATGTAAACTATTTTTAAATAAATAAATTATGTTAAAAACACAGAATCTAATATTGTGATTATGCGAAAGTATACATTTTGTGGAATCGACGGGTGCCTACAGTAAAAAATTCATAACTTCGGGGTGCTTTCATATATTTTAAACCTAAATATACCATTTTGTGCAGAAATGAATGCTGAATCCATTGATGTATTACAAGTTATGATATCTCAAACCAAACTCAAAATCCAGGGGGGGTGGTAACCACCCCCTCCCTTGGTAGTCAGTGTTACAAAAAAAGCTTGGTAGCCCGAGGGTTAAAGCTGTACATGGCGTTGCGCAGATAATGAACAGCAGCTATTTTTACATTGTAATTAATTTTAATGGTAACACGTAAATTTAACTTCAATTATTATTTACTGATAGAAATACACACCACATCTCAATGTAATTTGATTGAAGAAATATACTGATATACCGTACAGTTGGTATATAACTATATAGACCCATATATCATTAGTTTTTAGTACAAACTGACAAACCACATTGCCATACGATGCATAATAGCAGAGCATGCAATATCTCTCGTGTGTTTACTACTCAACAATGTTGAATGCAGTCCTTGCAAACATTTTGAAAGCTGACGCCCCGAGTGGGGAAGCTCACATGCAATCCAAAATGGTTCGATTTCTTTGTTTGTATGTGCACTTGTTATAGCGCCTCTTCAAGCTCCCTACTCAGAGGCGCTCCCGACTACAGCGCGGACACTGCATCGGAGTTTCACGCCGAAGCGCCGAGCAATTGCGAGTGAAGGACTTGCCCAAGATCCTTAAGCTGCGATTTGAGGTGGATTCGAACCTGCAACCCTTAGGCTGCAGGGCGACGAACATACCCACTACACCACCGCGTCCCATTAAATGTATTTTATCTGCATAACGTAAGCTTACTGCCTGAAATTATCTAACCCCATGAGCCCTGTGTACAAGCATTATTCAGTTCATCTCATAATATTATTATAACTGTTCATGCAATTCTCTTCACTTATTCTTAGGCAAATTCAATATACACGAACACAGACATTCTCATGCATAAGGCCTAGTTGACACTCCAATTTGAACAATTGCACCCTGTATAAGCTTACCTAGATTGCATCGTGTCTGTCAGTTTTTCATCAATTATACAGGAATAACAGCAACAATAATGAACTCACCGAAACGTGACAGACAAAGTTAGACAATACGAAAGTTCATTCCAATATAATATTATTATCATGCAGCGTAGATCATTTTTCTACATTTTAAAATCTTCTTTATCAGTGTAGATCTTTCTTCTGACATCTTTCATCTCTCTCAGTAAACTTACTTTTTTATGCATTTAGAATTAGCTGTTTCTCGAATCGATTAGAATCTAAGCGATAAGCTACCCATCTCTATCGCAAAATATTTTTCAAGAATCAAGACACTTTAGAATTTTAAAATTAAACTTCACTACGCATTGGGCCTAAGTCACAACCGGTACAGTAACTCACATCCTACGTCGCAAAATGTTTATTGTACTGAAGACAAACATTACATCGCACCAGGCGCAGTTATAAGCTTCGCCTAGAAATGGCCTATACTTGTAACTTTAGTAGGAATAATGAAACGCCTAACCCAGGAGGATGCATATGGACTACAAACATTACAGCCATGGTACTTGGAGTTGTAAGTAAAAAGCAGTCCCTCGTGGCTAGCCAGGGACGAGAAATGAACGAATGAGGTAAGGACTTCATGAAAGAAATAACGAATGAATGAATGAATGAATGATTGATTGAATGAATGAATGAATGAATGAATGAATGAACGAACTTTTACACAAACACTAACGAATGAGCCACGAACGTGATTATGGTCTTCAATTTCTTAGCATCATCATACATTCTTAGCCTCATCGTACAAAAGCCGGTCCTCTCCCTAGTCGCCACACGCACCTTCCCATCAATATCCTACGGTCCGAGTAGGCCTACTCGTCATAGCTGAGCTGGTTGGGGTGGGAGTAAGGCAGCAACTGAAATCTAATTTACAGTGGATGTTTTAACCCTGGCTTCTTGGTCATGATCAGTCCAGTGCTTTAATCAGAATAATCTTGTGCATCATCACTTCATTTTATATTTCAAACTTTAGGAAAGAGTATGTAGTTAAAAACGGCTCACCCATAATATTATTATTATGTCTGCATGAAATTTCAGAGAGTTGAACTCTATGTAAAGTGTTATCATTTAAATTGCACCTAATGTAATCAGATGTAACCGACATCGAAATTGTACTGAACTTAATGTGCAATCCAATTTATATGCACTGCAATAAATGCTAATTGCAATGCTTTAAGCTGAACATTTTGCAAATGCAATTAACGAGGACTTCACTAAATCCAAGCACAACTAAAACTATTTAATGTGAACTGTACTTAGTGAGAAATGCAACTAAACATGCACACTGCAGTAAATGTAAACTGCATTTGAAGCAAATTGCACTTAATTAAAACTGCACTTATTGTTAGCTGCACAAAATTCAAAAAGCACTCCTCCGAACCCTTCACTGCACAAAAAACATCACACCCTTTTCACACCTATCTCAACCAAAAAATACCGCCATGAATTTCCCAATATCGTGGGATTTCCCCACCTTCACAACCACCTGAAAACCATGCACCACTAACTAACAGTGGTTTCATAACAAACATGGAATGTAGCGCAGTCACATACATTACAAAAAACAGTCGCATCAAACAGCGACCTAGACAGACGCCATCATGTTGCTAGGCAACCCAGCGTCGTCGTCGTCATGGACACGGTTGCCGCTAGCAACCCCAAGGTAAGGCAGCATTGCGTGAAAGCGGACGAGAAGCGAGTGGCCCGGCTGTACGTGTATGAGTGTTGCGACTCCACGTCTCTGGCGCCGGGTTCGATGTTGCTACGGACCCCCGCTTTGTTGTTGGTCGGATATGAAGGTGTGCCACCTCTGCCACCTCCTGAAAAGTGCTTAGGAACATCTGCACGGAAACAGAAACAGTTCTTCAAAAGAAATCGTATCCTACCCGATGTAATAATCTACTTTCAAGAATGACATGGGCCACTATGGCAATAATTACAGGCTAAGGCGGGAAATGCGCCTTTGTAACATACATAAAAATGCGATCTGGGTAACGTGTCCTGATACCTACAGCTGATATCTCGATATATTGCTGTGGCTACGACTTGGCTTAGGCACGACTTCGCTAGATACATGTACTATAATTGTACCTTGTTCATTAGATAAGATACAGAGTTCAACGACAGCCTTTTTCAACAAAGACTACATTAACTGTAGCAAACATTAGTCGATGACATAAATAATGCAAGAAAACGGAAATTATTTATTAGCCTGTAACTATCATGCTAAAGGTGTCTAAGGTGAACGATGCAAAGATGTGCAATTTATTGTTCAGTGACATCTTGCGTTTGGTCCGCGAAAGATAATCATAATATATTTATTCATTTATTATAGTAATTATCAGAATGCATAATTAAGAATGAATCGATGTCGCTGAGCAGATTTGAGTGAATGGCATACGGTCCGCACATCACAACCGCCTCAATGGATGATTTCGAACGTATGTGGGGCGCGATGGGTCTAGTGCAGGGGTGTCCAAGAGCTGGCCCGCGGGCCATTTCTGGCCCGCCGACGATTTTTTCTGGCCCGCGGAGCCTTCCCTAAAGATTAAAAAATTATTTAAAATGTTGTCAAAATTTAATAAAAAGCGAAAAGTGGACATTGAATCAAGATTTTTTCGCAATATTTGGACTTTTCTTGGAGTTGGCTTAACACGCCCGGAGCGCCCTCTCAGATCACTACCCAATTTTGCTCAGGAGCTTCGACACCCTGGCCCGCTACTTGCTAGAAAATGTTCACACTGGCCCGCCACTTGTTAGAAGATGTTCAAACTGGTTCGCCACTAAAAAGATTTGACACCCCTGGTCTAGTGGGTATTTTTGTCGCATCAGCAGTTGTGGACAGGGCTTAAAGTGGGTGAGAACGCGTGGCCACTGCGCTCGACTTTCTTGGCTTGAGTTCCATGACATTGTATGGAACCCTGGAAACATGGGCGTTCCCGATATAACTTCAATTCAGCGTTCCCACTGCTCAAAGTTGGCGTTCCCACTTCTCAACCAAACTACTTCTACCACTGGCTGTGGCCTACATAAATAACGTACGAAAACAGAAATTATTTATCAGCCTACAGCTAGCAAATTAAAGGTGCCTAAGACGAACGATGCATAGATGTGCAATTTATTGTACAGCAACATCATAATAATTATTTTTATTCATTTATTATAATACTAGCATACCCGGCCAAGCGTTGCTGTGGCTGAAAAGAGCGTCCAACCATCCCTCCCTACCTCCATTTCCCTCCCCTCCATTCCCCTCCTCCTTCCACCCCTCCCCCTCCCCCTCCCTCCGTCCCTTTTTTTCCTCCCTGCATCCCTCCCTCCTCCATCCGTCTCCTCCGCCGACCTCCCTCATCTTCGTCCCGCTCCCTCCTCCTCCTCCTTTCCTCCCTCACACCCTTCCTTCCCGGCAGCGACATATGCCAAATTTGGAGATTGAGATTACGACACTCATTTCGCGACTTTTGGGCGACTTTACAACGTGATTTCGCGACAAAGCCTTTCCGAAATCTGACAACCCAGATCGACGGGCGGATGGTCTAATTTGCAAAGCGGCTTTTTTGTCTAAAAGATTGCGCTTTTCCCAAAAGGCATTATGCAAACCCGGCCTTATTGGAACGGAACGTTTTGGTAAAGTTTTGCAAGCAATCGGTGAAGGATTTTCCGAGACCGACGATTTTGTACAAATTCAATTACATTTTTATTTATATAGATAAGAATGCATTATCAAGTATCAATCGATGTGGCTGGGCAGATTAAATTTTGAGTGAATGACATACGGTCCGCACATCGCAACCGTGTCAATGGAGGACTCGGACCCATGTGGGCGCTATATCAAGTCAAGTCCGCAATAGCCAAAGCTGCCGTTTTCGGTCCGGTGCCAGGTCAAAATCCGGGGAGGTCAAGCCAAGGGTTGACTGACCCCCCTCCTCGCCAAAGGGATTAATTCTAGTCTGAAAAACCATCAAACAGTGTCTCCACCTGGTGGCGAGTGATGAAACTGTTCTCTTGACGTCTCGACATTATGATGTGATGACGAAGAGTGACCCCTTGAGCCGGACATAGGTTGTTTGACAAGGTGTTCCATACTGTACGGCTGTGTGGCTGTACCGTAAAGCACCAGCGTCCACCTGGTGAGCTTTGCCTGAAAAACTACACACAGAGCAATTCGTAGGAAAATGGCCTACGCAAGAACAGCGAAAACAACCTATTTGTTGAGCGTGGTGGTGTAGTGGTGGCGTCGTTGCCTTGGAGTCGGAAGGTTCGAGGTTTGAATCCACCTCGCCGCGTAAGGACCTTGGGCAAGTCCTTCACTCACAATTGCTCAGCGCTTCGGCGTGAAACTCCGATGCAGTGTCCGCTCTGCATTCGGGAGCGCCTCTGAGTAGGGAGAGCTTGAAGGGGCGCTATAACAGGTACACATACAAACAAACAAATTTGATAATCGATATGTTTCTTAAATGATAATAGGAGTGGATGTATAATAATAGTACTAGAACGGTCTGAGTCTAGATTCTACAATAGCCTACTATTCTTTACACATTATCCAGGAATGGTTTCTATAGATTCTAGAATTTTCAGTAGTAGCAAACAAAGTCCGGGTGTAGTAGAGTCTGCTGAATTGTCAAGCTCCTAATAATGATTCTCCGTTAACCGCTTCTATCACAATAAATATTCATTAGCATAGATAGATTTTGATGCACATAGTTCAACTCACAGACGCTGGCCCCGTTTCGTATCTCCAGCCTCCAGACCCCAACCGGTGTCTCACCCCAACTGTGCGTCGTCATGAACGCCCAGTTGACGAACCCATCAGAGGCCATGTCCCGTGACCTTCGACCGAGCAGGGTGGACCGGGTTCCCCCGGGTGATATGAGGGTGATGTCGATGTCACCACGACGCAAGGCAGTGAGGCTGATGTTCGCTTGGACGTGTTCGAGGTAGCGGATCTCGTCTGCTGTTCCAACGCAACCGTGGCTCTCCAGAGGAATCTCCAGTCGACCGTCAACCAATACACCTCTGCAATGTACGAACAATTACACAGTCTTAATCAATGCCTGGGACTAACACTGTTAGCCTACACACAGTGGCGGAGTTGAATATTATAGCGACGCTATCGTTATTATACCTTTAATAAGATTCTACACTGTGTCCGCGATAAAGTGATACCCAAAATAAAGTGTCATAACTCGGTCAAAACTTGTAGGATTTGTCTGAAATTTTACACACAACAACGGTGGCCATATATACACGAGATCCTAAAGCCGATTTGAAATATTCGTGAGTTTGCCAAATTTATGAGCGTTTGAGATAGAGCACCGGCAAATGCAACTTTCCAACATGCAAACGTTAAAGTAGAACCCTAAACTTTGTAAAATATCTTGGTTGATTGCAGTACTATAGGTACCAAATTTGGAGCACATGATCTTCAGTCTGTTCCATCCATACCCTGCAAATTTTATTACATTTGATTGAACGGTTACGAAGATATACTCTTTTGAAATTGGGTGGTTCAGAAACCAAGTTACCGAACAGTAAAACGCATAGCATTACGTAATTTTTCTGGTTAGCGCAGTGGATACATAGGCTGTTGTTTATAAGCGACATTTGCGGAAACAGACACACTACGAGACCTTTTTACGTAACAGTAGCCTAGCTGGTTGTAAAAAATGTCCTCTGCGCTGAAAACCATTTTTTTATAATACTGCAATTAACCAAGATATTTCACAAAGTTTAGGGTTCTACTTTAACGTTTGCATGTTGGAAAGTTGCATTTGTCGGTGCTCTATCTCAAACGCTCATAAATTTGGCAAACTCACGAATATTTCAAATCGGCTTTAGGATCTCGTGTATATATGGCCACCGTTGTTGTGTGTAAAATTTCAGACAAATCCTACAAGTTTTGACCGACTTATGACACTTTATTTTGGGTATCACTTTATCGCGGACACAGTGTATTGGAAATTATAAATAGGCAGGTTTTGCTTTCATACCCCACTAATTCTATTCTCACAATTTACTTGTAACTTAGATGTAAAGTCTATTACTGGTGTCTAATATGCAAATACGTAACTTTCATGACCAATGTGGATGAGGGTTCATCAGACGTATATAATAGTCATGTATTAATAATTATTACTTACATATTAATTTGCTTCAGTTTAAAGACACTGTGTGATAATAAATATCATCAGTGTCACCCTCCTCCCTCATCCAGGCTTGAGACTGGCAAGCAGATCCGAGTTAACAAATGTGGTGATCCTGTTAAGTAAAACTGTAGGACACAGCCTGAAGAACCATCAATAAGGACACGCTATATAATGTAATAAGGGGCATACGCATTCTATGCACTATGATTTTATTATGTTTTTAAGTTTAAAGATAACATGGTTGTAGTTAATTCTCTCTGATATTGTATGTTAACAAAAAATCATAAACGTTGTAGCCTATAGAATTTTATAGCTACATGCACCTAGTCATGGCCAATAAAAATCCCATAGCTCCCCATCCAGCATTTGCCTCTGCACGGCCCTTTTACGGCGACCCTGTGGGCAGGTCTCACTGGAACAATAGCTCTGTCTATTACACTATTATTACGTCGTTAACTTTGTATAGTGCTGTGTTGCTAGGTTAATGGCTAATCCTGTATCTTGACGCCAATCTTTATTCTAGAAATTCTATTCTTTTGTCACGTCATTAGCTTTATTCATGAACGTGCTCGTGACTTCTCTTTTGTGAATTGGATTTAATTACTAATTGTGAAATACAATTATCTTTGCTGTATCACCAAAATTTATAAAACGGATAAATGACCCTCGGACCAGATGTCGCCCACCTCTGCCCTACAGTGGATGACGAGGGGTGAGAGGCGTGCAGGAAGAGATAGAGAAATTGAATAATCATTTGATTGATTCGATTAAATTATGTGAAGATGAGTAATGCGATCGAAGGATAGAGAGTAGAAGAAGGAAGACTCAGTATCAGGAAAGAGAAGTGGGTGCTGAGGATGAATTTATGAAAGGAAAAAATAAATAACATCTTCTCAGAAAACGAAAAAAAAGAAAGCGAACCCATAAAAACCCCATTAAACCCAATTTAGCAATGACGAACCCGCTGTCAACAGCAATGAAAAAAACGCATAAATCACCTTT
Source organism: Lumbricus rubellus (assembly GCA_945859605.1). Classification (NCBI taxonomy): domain Eukaryota; kingdom Metazoa; phylum Annelida; class Clitellata; order Crassiclitellata; family Lumbricidae; genus Lumbricus; species Lumbricus rubellus. The sequence goes on along the minus strand of OX243822.1, from coordinate 30,668,538 downwards.
TCCCGCTGGCTGCCTTCTTCACCCCACCCTCACCCCAGCAGGGCACTGTGTTGTTCAATTTTCCGATTACATGCGGAGAGATCCAGGTGATAATTTTTATGCTCATACTGTCTGACAGATTACAAATTCACTATAAAAATCACTATAGGTTCATATTGTTATTTATTTAGCGTTTGCAGTTCGCGCTAAGCCAGCGCACAGCATCGTCATCAACAAAATGCAAAGCGCACATGTTATAGGATAAAAAATGGGTAATGGACTTACATCCAACGATTGTATCATTTAGTGATCAAGCGCACGTGACAATTTTATACATTCTGATGAAAGCGTTACAAATGTGTATGAAAGTCTGCCAACAGTGGAGCATTTTAATGATCAGGCGCACTTAACAAATTTATAGCTTCTAAAAAAAGCATTTTAAAGGTGTCTAATGATGAAATTTTATATTTAAATTATAGCCACATTTGGGGCCGCTGAAGACGTTCAACAACGACCTTGCACTATGTTGAATGAACAGAAATTGACACGAACGCACAGATAAACGACGAACGAACGACCGTACGTCGTACGTACATGTACATGTACATGTATGCTTGTTTGTTTGTATGTGCACTTGTTATAGCGCCCCTTCAAGCTCTCTCTACTCAGAGGCGCTCCCGATGCAGAGCGGACACTGCATCGGAGTTTCACGCCGAAGCGCTGAGCAATTGTGAGTGAAGGACTTGCACAAGGTCCTTACGCGGCCAGGTGGATTCGAACCTCGGACCTTCCGGCTCCAAGGCAACGACGCCACCACTAGACCACCGTGCCCCACTGTGGTCTAGTGTATGCATACATGTATGACTGTGCTTGCATGCAAGTATGTATGCATATGTTCAATACTTTGCATATGTATGTATTGTATTTCATTGTATTTCATTTATACATTTATATATTTATATAGCGCTTCTCACATAATGACTATTCACAGGCACTCTCGGCGCGAATAACTCCGAGGGAAAATAACTGTTTTTAATGAACGAGAGACTGATAAGGAAAACGAGTAAGTAATTAGTTCAGCCCGTAGTGCGGGAGGAAGGCCATTCCAAATGGGGGGGGAACCAACCACAGCAGACGCCGATGTTGGGCAAGAGCAGTCCAAGTCATGTGAACAAAAAGATCAAGACGAGCTGACGAAATCGATGCGTGTGATGAAAATGCAGATAAGTGCCTTTGCACATTATAGTCTGAGAGTTATTTAGGGGCATTTCACAGCAGCGCTTTGGAGACCAGACAGATGATCTTGGAGTGAATGAGTAAAGTGACATATATCCAGTGCAACTGTACTTCAAGCATATAATTGTGTAGAAATATGCACAAAGCGAGGAAGTCGAGTTATGAGAATAGCCGAAGCATTTAAGACTGGTTGATGGTGAGAAAGACGTTGTCTCGGGAGGTTCATGAGAAGTGAGTTGCAGTAGTCTAGGCGGGAACAGAAAAACGCAAGAGCTATAAATTGTAATAAAGATAGAACAAGAGACTGTGTTCCTTATCAGATAATTACATTTTCCGCCAAGACTGAAGCATATAATGGTAAAGCGCACTAAACATATTTATAGCCTCTGAAGAAAGCGTTTTAAAGGTGTCTATTAGTGAAATTGTATATTTAATTGAAAGCGACATCTGGGGCTGCTGAAGGCATTCAACATCGACCATGCGCTATGTTGAATGAGCAGAAATTGAAACGAACGCGCAGAAACGTCCTTACATTTCTTGCGTCACCTTTATCAACTTACCAGTCCTATAATTGTTCTGCTACCTTCATCTGTTTACTTTCCTGCATAAAAAATAATTATCTGATAAGAAACGAACCTGCTGGCTTGCTTCGATGTAATCTCGCATCGATGCTGGACTGGTACAGTCGTCCAGTTCTCCGCAAGAGTGACCATGGCACCAGCGTCCAGCAGACCGTAACCGAAGTGATGACTGACTGCCAATGAAGAACAGACAACCAATGAAACGTTTAACCCTTTAATGCCTAGATGGTAGTAAATGGTATTGGAAATCCTATACCTCCGGCATTAAAGGGAATAACTCAGATGTAAAACAATATCATATATTATACAACTTTCACCCTACGAAATTTAACTAACACCTCGCTCTTTAAAATTAGACTAGTGTCTCATCTTATCACCATAGATTGCTTAGTGCCCATTAACTTAATTAGTTAGTTAGCCATATATCTACATGTAATCTGCCCTATTTTGCAAGCGTTTGAAAACAATAATTCTCTATTGTGGTTTGGTACAGAGATTGGGAGCGCCTCTGAGAAGTTTTTCTTGAAGTGGCGCTATATTAATTTACAATTACGGTTACAATTACTAGTTAAGAATGATGTTTTATCAAATATTGCTGTTTCATTACGACCTCTGCTAGATTTATTTCGCTGTTACAGATGGCCCTCTAGCGGAACCAAGGTTCCTCAGGGTCGTAGTCCTTTTAAATCCTTGTCGTCAGTCTACATGTATTTTGTCCAGTATACATGTACTTGTTTTGCCAATGTCATTACTGTAACTTTGGTTCAATAACTTCTGTCTGTCGCATCAGTAAGAATCATTATGACAAGGTGAAATCAACAGGAGCACGGGTTGTAGTCGTAGCCAGTACCAGGGGTCAGTGGCGGCGCCAGGAATTTAGGTTTGGGGGGGCTGAAGCCCCAAGGCAGAAAAAAAATGGTTTTTTACCAAACGCCGAAGGCGCGAAGCTTTGAGTGCCGAAGGCACGAAGCCCATACCGACTAGGGGGTCTGGGGGAGCGTCGTAAGCTCGCGGGGTCTGGGGCGGAGCCCCAGCCGCCAACGCAATTTTTAGGTTTGTTGACCTCAACTGGAGCCATTTTAGGCTCTTTTTTCCAGCTATTTACGAACGATAAGATCATGAAACCTTCAACAAGAACTCGTTTTGAAGAGTCGCCGACTACCAATATAAGAATGCACGGGTTTTTAAAGAAATTTATTAAACTGCACAACTTCCTCCAGCCTCCAAGGCCGAAGCCAGGATTTGATTTCTGTAGTGCTTCTTCGGCGGAGAATTTCTGACGACTTTTTAGTCGTCAAGATGTCTGAAAACACCTTTTTTAGTCGTAAAAATGTATGAAGACACCTTTGATTAGGTGTCAAAATTTCTGAAGAAATCTTTTTTTATTTGTCAAAATTTTTGATGGCACCTTACTTTAGTTTTCAAAATATTTGAAGACATTTTTTTTGTTGTCAAAATTTCTGCAGACACCATTTTTAGCTGTTAAAATTTCTGAAGACATAATTTTAGTCGTCCAATTTTGTTTAAAACACCTTTTCGGGCGTCTAAGGACATTATTTTGATTCCAATGTTATCAACGATTTTTGGGTGTCTAAGGATAACATTTTGATTCCAGTATTACCAATGATTTTCGTGTGTCTAAGAACATCATTTTGATTATACTGTTATCAGCGATTTTCGGGTGTCTAAAAACATCTTTTTGATTGCAGTATTATCAACGATTTTCGGGTGTCTAAGAACATCATTTAGATTATACTGTTATCAACGATTTTCGGGTGTCTAAGGACATTATTTTGATTCCAATGTTATCAACGATTTTTGGGTGTCTAAGGATATCATTTTGATTCCAGTATTACCAACGAGTTTCGGGTGTCTAAGAACATCGTTTTGATTCCAGTTCAAACAACAATTGTCGGGTGTCTAAGGATATCATTTTAACTTAAGTGTTACCAACAATTTTCGGGTGTCTAAAAACATCACTTTGATTATAGTGTTATCAGCGATTTTCAGGTGTCTAAGGACATTTTTTTGATTCCATTGCTATAAACGATTTTCGGGTGTCTAAGGATATCATTTTGATTCCAGTATTACCCCAACGATTTTCGGGTGTCTAAAACAACATTTTGATTATACTGTTATTAACCATTTTCGGGTGTCTAAAACATGGTTTTGATTCCTGTGTTATCAACGATTTTCGGGTGTCTAAGGATATTATTTTGATTCCAGTATTACCAACGAGTTTCGGTTGTCTAAGAACATCATTTTGATTCCAGTGTTATCAACGATTTTCGGGTGTCTAAGGATATCAATTTGATTTCAGTGCTACCAACGATTTTCGGGTGTCTAAGGACTTTATTTGTATCCCAGTGTTATCAACGATTTTCGGGTGTTTATTGTTTACGGATATAATTTTGATTCCAGTGTTGCAAACGATTGTCGGGTGTCTAAAGACTTTATTTTGATTCTAGTGTTATCTACAATTTTCGGGTGTCTAATGATATTATTTTGATTTAGTGTTCCCAACGATTCTCCGGTGGGTAAGGTCATAATTTTGATTCTGGTGTTATCAACGACCTGCTGTTTTGAAGTTGACTTGACTATTATTATAATGGAGATCCGCGGAACATTGATTTAGCCCCCCCTCCCGAGCTGAGACCAAACTCCACCCATGAGTCTGCAAATAAAGCGAGTCACAACTACAGTGTACAAGTAGGCCTATATAGGCTGTAGGCCAGAGCTGAAAGTGAGCCGGGTCTGTCAGGGTCTGCGACTCGGCATTGATTTTCTTGACCTGCTGGTGCCGGGTATCAGTCGAGAAGCAAGTCTTAACAATTTGTGGGCAAACAACTAAAAACAACAGGTCATCGAACAAAAGAAATAGGTAAAAATGGTATGATTTTAAAATTTTATGGGCAAAAATTAATGACTTAAAAAGGTCGTCAGGTACCAAAAATGGGAGAAATTTCTACCATTCTGGGCGAATAACCAAACAAGATTTCTGAAAATTTTCGGCTCAAAGTCAGACCAGGCAACTTTCCAAACCACTTTCAGCCCCGGGCTAGGCCTACCGGTAGAATTCAGGTTTTCTAGAATACCAAAGCCTATGATAATACAATAGGCCTACTTACCATATTGGCAGAAAATCAACTTCGTAAATGTTCTGCTTCAGAACCCTTTTCAGAGAATCTCTTGCTGCCTTGGGCCCCGCACACCCTAGGACCGGGTTTGACCACAAACTTGGGGACCGTTACCAAGCCCCAAATTGAAAACCCCATTTCGCATGTGATTGTATAAGACTACTGGTGTAGACCCTCAGCCAGCCGGCGGGCTACACAATAAATTATGGTATACGTAACCTCATGACGGGTCGGGGGGGTGGGGGTTATTTGGCAAAATATTATATGCGGTGGATTCTATTAGGATAAGCCCTCTACGCTATGATTAGTGATTTCATTGCCGTTGGTCACTGTCTAGCTTTCTTATTCGAAGTTAGCAGTTGTAGAGATTTTCCTCGTTTTGTTTTGGGGGGGCTGAGCCGCCGATAGGGGGGGCTTAGCCCCCCCTAGCCCCCCCCTGGCGCCGCCACTGCCAGGGGTGTAACGAGGTTTAGAAAAGTGGGGGGGCCTAAATAGGACGTAGTGGATTTATTTGGCGCGAAGCGCCAAAAAATTTTTTAAAGGGCCCCCCAGTTTTTCACAAGGCCCCCCCAAGTGGGGGGCCCTGGGGAGCCTTAGTAACAAATGGGGCAGCTTCAAAAGTCCCAAATTAATCCTCTAAATAGAGTATAAATGGGTGAAATTGGGTGAAAATAGAGTGGAGACGTGTCAGACGGGATATGAAAATACAACAGAGAAAAAAGACGGAAATATCGTAGAGTTATAGGATTATCGTAGGATCATTGAGTCTATTAGAGTTTAAGTACTATTACTAATGCAGCCGACTTCTGTACGGCAAGTCTTGACTCTTAAAAATTGATGTGAAATTGTGAATTATTTGATGTACACATTTGAAACAAAAAATGGGAATATCTCAATTTGGACATATCCCTAGATTAGTGGAATGGCAAGCGACCGTAGCGACGATATAGGCATCTAAACATTCTGAAGACTTGTAGTCTACAATGTCCATTTGTAGTCTAGCTTTGGACCTTTGTTTACATGTTATTGCAATTTTGCAAACGTTGCACGTCGATGTTCGTTTCGCATAATAAATTCGTTCATGACTTTGTTGATGTCGATGTTTTCAAGTTTGTCACAGTGAACAGCTGCAATCATTGTATGATTGAGTCTTTTTGAGTCGTTCATGACTTTGTTGATGTCGATGTTTTCAAGTTTGTCACAGTGAACAGCTGCAATCATTGTATGATTGAGTCTTTCCTGAGTCACTGTGGAAAGATTTTAAGGACCACTTTTCCTCTCTTTTCTCAAAAAAGTGGGAGGGCCCTCTCATAAAAAAGTGGGGGGCCAGGCCCCCCCAGGCCCCCCCACTCGTTACACCCCTGGCCAGTACCTTATAGACTGTGTCTTTGTCTGCGTATCTGACTGTGCCTGTGTCGCTGTTTGTATCTGTCTGTCTGTCTCTCTCTTTCTCTCTCTCTGTCACTCTCCATTCTCTCTTCCTTACTCTTCAAGTTTTACGACATAGTAAGAAAATCCATCGCCCTTACACTAGCACTAATTAACTGATCAAATAAACACGACAAAAAACATGCCTGCATTTAACAAAAAAGAGTAGCCTACCCGCGGAGAATTTTTTCCAACGGAGAATAAATTATTCTCATCCCAGGGTTCTTCCCTTTACACCCTAATCTCCGGATTGGGCGACATTTATTCTAACACATTCTACCTCCCCATCCACGGAATGGGGACTGCATGGGGAGGTAGAATCTGCTGCGAAATGTTCTCCCCCGGGGCAGAGTTTTTCCGGAGATAATGGAGCAATAAAAAGACAAATGGAAACAGGTCGGTCGACATGAAACATAAAACATCCATTAAGCAGATGACATTAGCCGGATGCATTTGTGTTGCTATGGCAACGCTCCTGGTCACCATGACAACCTCAATTGTCGCTCCTTTTTTATTGAACGTATGTGGAGCCTCAACGTCACGCAAGCCATCACTGATGATGACGATGAAGATGATGATGATGACGATGGTGGTGATGATGATGATGATGATGACGATGGTGGTGATGATGATGATGATGATGACGATGGTGGTGATGATGACGATGGTGGTGATGATGACGATGAAGATGATGATGATGACGATGGTGGTGATGATGATGATGATGATGATGACGATGGTGGTGATGATGATGATGATGATGATGATGATGATGACGATGACGATGATTACGATGATGACGAAGACGACGACGATAATGATGAGAACGACGACGATGATGACGATGATGATGATGATGACGATGGTGGTGATGATGATGATGATGACGATGGTGGTGATGATGACGATGGTGGTGATGATGACGATGAAGATGATGATGATGACGATGGTGGTGATGATGATGATGATGATGATGACGATGGTGGTGATGATGATGATGATGATGATGATGACGATGACGATGATGACCATGATGACGATGATGACGATGATGACGACGACGATGATGATGAGAACGACGACGATGATGATGACGATGACGATGATGACGAAGACGATGACAACAACGATGATGATTACGACAGGTGGTATGTAGGCTACATCTATTTTTATTGATAATGTAGCTTGTATCTTATAATGAATATAATTTTTATTACTACTCATTGATTAAGCGCCACTGTTTTATGGCCAAGCATCATTCGATGGCGCTGAGCCAACAGCATTATTGTACAAGGCATGTACAGTGTAACAGCCAAACGTTGCTGAACTCGAAGATAATAAATATAGAAAGCTCTCAGCATGCAAAATAATGTGCTCAAAAAATAATATTTCAAGTTATTAAACACCTTTAACATGATCTTTTCTTACATTATTAATACGGACGTTTTTGACATTGAAAATAATAAAGACAAACCGAATTATAAAAAATGAATGAACATTTTCGAGCAACGTTGCTTCAAATAAGAAAATAGAAAATAAAATAGGATTTAATTTCATACGCCAGTGTGATAAAATTGATGCTGAGTGTTGTTTATTAGCATTGAGTGTTGTTTATTAGCATTGAGTTTCATGCTATTGTAAATAATTTTGTTAGAATAGCGTTTATTGCTTTTGACCACCGTGTCCCACCAACTTGACTAATATCGAATCGAAAGAATACTCATGAAGCCTCAATCACCCAACCAATCAGAGATCATGTTTTTCTGATCCGTCGCAGGCAATGTACGTGACGTCTATCCGCGTAATCAGTAGGGTAATTCCCAACAGAGTCGCATCGTTTCCAAGGATTTTTTGTCGCTAACCGTGTAATCGACCAAAATTTCGCAACAAAATTTATTGTATCACTTCAATTACAAAATCATTTCTTACACACAAGTTTAGTGGTGGCGTCGTTGCCTTGGAGACGGAAGGTTCGAGATTTGAATCCACCTCGTCGCGTAAGGACCTTGGGCAAGTCCTTCACTCACAATTGCTCAGCGCTTCGGCGTGAAACTCCGATGCAGTGTCCGCTCAGCATTCGGGATCGCCTCTGAGTAGAAAGAGCTTGAAGAGGCGCTATAGCAAGTGCACATACAAACAAACATACAAACGATGTTCGCGAGTTCTCATCTATCATTAATTTAAAAGTTGGAATGGCGGGTAGAGGTCTACCTTACAAAAGCCCTTGGATACTGTGACAATCATAATCTAGGTCAATGATCTAATGTTCGCCGGCTTCATATCCCTACGATAATAATTGTCCCAAAGAAAAAGTCACAACTTACTGATACGGTGATTGAACTACGGTAAAAATTTTGAAGAAAATAAACCTTTTTAAGAAAATTTCGTTTACATAGAAACATGAGAATGTAAAATAACACGCAAATGAGAGTAGCACGTCATGGGACTGTGTACACTGTTCACTGTACAGTGTGTATTGGCGTGTAACCTAATCCCGCCAAACTGTAGTTGCTACAGTCATCGTCTTAGACACCTTTAACAGTTAGGTACCAAAATTATAAATTCAGTAACTGTGCATTATCTATAGCTTTTCTTCCGCTTCGGAGGCTAACCTGCATGGGTGTTTTTGTCACCTCACTGTCAGTATTCGTCCTGAATTTTTTACTTCTTTGAAATTATGCCATGCGCTTTTGCGTATCTGTTCATAGATGATTTTTGCTTAATTCCACATTTTCTATTTCTTTTATATCGAATGCATGGTCACGTGACTGACGTCATACAATGACCATTGTTGTTAATAATGTATTTGTGTATTTGTGTTGAAGAGATTTCGACGGTTAAAAGCATCCAATGCCGCTAAACGGATATCAGAATTGATATCAATGGATTTAAAATGATGATAGTGATGAGGATAATGTAGAGTTTGTTGATTGTAATGATGTCTCGGAGCCAGGTAATGTTGAAATCGATGATGTCATACAGCAACAGCAATTCTATTTCGGGGTTATCTTAGTGCGGCGCTATACAAATGCATATAAGCATCGATCTCATTTTCTCGATAATAACCAGCAGAGCAATATCACACACACGCACACACACACACATCAGTGAAATACAATCCGTAAAACCATGGCAACAGTAAATCGCCAGAAAAAAATGCACCTCCAACCCACAGCTCTCCTCTCCCGCTCCTCCACGCTTTTCCTCCCCAACCCATGGTCACCAACTGTTGACTGTCCCCTGCCCCCACTACCCCCTCTCTCAACCCCACTACCACCCTCCCCCGCCCAAGGTCCGTGCATAAGGCTCAGGCAGTTTGCGTCACCGGCCGCGAAAGCCACGGCGAATGACGTCATTAATCAGTCAAATTGCATGGTCGTCTGCTTCTGTTGTCGATTGGAACGCGCGCTTTCGTCGGATTCATCTCGTTAGTCCGGCGCACGGTAAAAGCCAATCGGCTTAGGCTCGGCGGGCGGTGCATAAATACACACGCATAAATACACACGCATATTATCTAGATGGAAACAGGAAGAGAGGGGTAGGATGGCGGGGGAGAGATACACACAGAGACAGAGAGAGACAAACAGACATACGTACAAACACATAAATAGACAGAGACAGAAACAAGAGAGACAGAGATAGACATAGATACAGAGAGACAGAAAAATTATGTCGCTAAAGAGAGGGTTCAAAATGCATGGCTCCCATCTTAAACACCTTTAATAATCTAATTGCATTGCGTATAATTATTTGCATGACCAAAATTATAACGTTGTGTTTATTCAGTCAGGTATTTTTTTATACGGCGCATCTTTCTTGACACAATTATATGTTCAATATTCTATGACGTCCATTATAATATTATTATTTCAGGATATAATTATACGGCGACTATATCGCGACCCAAATAAAATTATGCGAAACTTATTTTATGACAAAAAATACATGTAGTAATATGGCACCTAAATCATGATCTAATTAAATGGCGTCTATATTGCGGCCTAGTTAAATTGTGCCTATAATTATCATGACCCAATCAAACGGCGCTCATTTAATGACCTAGTTGCATGTTGAATATTTCGTGACGTACTGACCTAGTAAAATGGAGCCTGTGTCATGACAAGATTATATGGCTCATGAACTAATAATTTATACCACACCTGTTTTCGACATAATCATAATTATGGCGCCCATTTAAAGCCCCAACATATTATGTAGCGCCTTGTCCTCTGACTGACCTTTTCTTCCGACGGCGTTTGTCGTCCAGTCGTTTGCTTCGAGGTTCGCCTGTCTTGCTGTCACTACGACGAGATGCTGGAGGTCACGCCAGGTCAACTGCGGGCTAGAGAGGTCAACAAAAACAGGTAAAAATTATTTATGCAAATTCATGGCGACCGATTTTGCAGTCTTTTGCTCCAAAATCTTATTAAATCTTGCGACTTTTTTCGTCTTTCGTGTTTTTTTTTAAACCTAAAAATGTCTATTTTTACCTTTAAAAAGTCTGAAAACCGCCGTGCGAAAAAGCTATATCTTGACAAAAACAAAAACATGGAAACCTAGACAAGACCAAAAACTTAGATCTAGGTGAAAAAAGCTAAGACTATTCACTGAGAGGCCATCGACCATTAACGTCGCCCTCCTCCTTTATCCAGGCTTGGCACTGGCACTGGCAGAGGGCATCGCTGGCGGTCTTTGCTAACATACAGTGACGTTAAAGTGCAACTCTACTTCTCCTGGCCAATAATAAAATAATGTCGCTGTCGAATCGACAGCGACATTATTTTATTATTGGCCAGGAGAAGTAGAGTTGCACCGAACATTATTGGTCACACGCCGTTTTTGAATTTATAGATTAAGCAAATTACGGGTTAAAGGTGTCCAAAAGACGAACACCGTTTTCTAATTTGTTGAGCGAAAACTTGCGGCTGCTAGCGTCAGTTACGACGAACTTTTGCTGATATGCTAATTGGATGTATTTCCATTCGCAACTGATGTTCCTGTATTATAATAGCGTTGTGTTTTAACAGAGAGAGAGAGAGAGAGAGAGAGAGAGAAAGTCAGCGTCGCCCCCCTTTCAGTCGCGCTTCAGACTGGCACCAGGGAATGCCGCAGTGGACGATAGTCTGCCATCATCAACGACTCAATAACTATCGCCCTCCTTACTAGTCAAAGCTTTGGACTAGCACCACACGGTGACATACAGTTTAGTTGCTGTCGATTAGCACATTGCGCATTGGAAGCACCAGGTCTTTCCACCATACTATTATAGGCACTTTATAAATGATCAAATACAATCTTTCGGACACCAATGACCAACTCAACAACTGAAATGATTCGTATATTTGTTAAATCCGTCCAACGTGAGTGGACTGCGTGCATAGGTCAAAGAAACAGGTCAAAGATCAGCTTACACCAATAAGAAAATAATTGGAAAGGTTTAACCAGAACTGACTGCAGTGCCTATGTTTTGGAAGAATGGACGGATGGATGGATGGATGGATAAATCATAAATGGATCTATGAGTATTTTAACGACATCTTGTGACAAAAAATGTCGTCGACGTCTATAGAAATTAGTTTAAATAATACATTTCGTTTGTATAGAATAATAATTATCATTATTATAATTAATCTGTGACTGTTTACCGGCTGATGGATCCATTGTTTAACGCAATAGTTAATGACGACAAAAGCCGTTGCCGTCGACAAAAATAAATTTTGGCATATTTACCGACACGGTATTGTATCTTAGTTGTATATTCTATTGAACAAAGAAATCCTACGCCATAAGAGAGTCACCATTTTCGTGAACCCCGTGTTAACGTTAACCAAACGCAATTTGCAGTAGGTCTATTTATATTGCTGGCAATTAATGTTTGAAGGGTGTTTAAGACGATCAATAATTTAATATTGTTTATAAATTGTCGAGTGACACTTTGTAGCCGCCAATGTCGACTCATACTTGAACTTTAATTGGACTAATATTTTAATATGTAGCTGCATGCTGTTTTTGTTTAACAACGTTGCGTATTAAAAGGTCGCCCTCCTCATTTATCCAAACTTCAGACGGTCACCACTTGAGAATACGGCAGTAGCCAAGAGTTTAGGCCATGTATTAGGACTCGATTGTTTAACGATGCAGTGTGACATCGCAAATTATCAGTGTCACCCTCCTCCGTTTTCAAGCCGCTGGACTGGCACCACAGCCGATGATAGGCTTCTACTCGATGTTTGCTAAGATCTTTTTGACCGGAAAGGACCGTCATACTTCACCTACTGAGGCCTAAACAAGAATTAAAATGTGTATCGGTCCGTTTACCACATTTTATATCATCATATGTAAATGATTTAAGGGTGTTTACGATGAGCAAGAATCTCATTGTTTAGCGCCATCTTAGGATTGGTGCACCATGAATAATCATAATATATTTGTATAATTTTTTCAAAAGCGCAAGTGACGAAGTGACCCAGTAATTATTAATGATTATAATGACGACGACGACGACGACGATGATGATGATGATGATGATGATGATAACGGTCACATCGAAACTGACCAGTATGATGATGATAAAAAACAATGACGACGATGAGGATGATACACGAGGAAAACAACAAAAAATGGAAATAATAAAAATAATTATATCAAAAAGCACTTAAAACTGTTTGCGCAAACGGTCAATTAATTGCGTCAGCGCAGCATAAGATAAAGGCGCCACAACAGTTTCAATTATTATAATAGTCTCAAGAACTTTCATTCAAAGTACCTAAAATGAAGACTTCAAGTGTTCTTACTTGGCTTCCAGGGCTAAGGCACAGATACCAGCTGCGAGAGGAGCACTCGCCGATGTTCCAGTATGCGACTCCGTGCATACGTGGCGTAAATCCGTCGTCACCTGCGCAACAAAACAATAGCTAATGAGGACCTGTCAGGTCATAAAATAACAGCCAAAAATTCAGGTAAAATATTATCATCATACAAATTCGTAAATTTATGCAAGACAGTAAGACCCTTGATTGACGCTGTATATCCTATCCAGCGTTGCAACTCTAAAAATTGGGAGAAAACCAAGTTGGAGGGGCGAAAAACCCCAATAAAAACAAGTTGTCCAGATCTTCCGAAATTTTCACAATTCCCCTTCAAAAGATTTCTGATAACCTCTTTTTTAGTCATCTGGTTAAATTTTCACGAAGATATACGATTCCCCCCACCAAAAAAGTTAATGACCTTCTTTTAGTCGTCAGTTTCAAATCTTCAGAAAATGTTCAAAATTTTCCGAATATTTCAATAAAAAAAACCTAATTTTTCGAGAAAACCCGGTTCTTTCCCAAAAAACTATTTCCCAAGTTCCCATCGAAAAACCCAAGATTTTTGTTGTTGGAAAAAACCCAAGCAAAAAACCAAGTTCTTCGCAAAAAGCCCATTTCCCAAATTCTGATTAAAAACCCAAGATCTTGTGAAAAAACTTAAGGAGTGGCAACGCTGATACTATTTTCACTTCCTAAAGTGTTGGTGAGGTATTCAAACCAAAAAATTCTGGTAAGATATAAAATTTATACAACAGATATTAAGGTATGATATTAACACTCAACAATTTATGGCACGATATTCAATCATAGCACACAAGTTCAGGCAAGTTATTCACATCCTAATATCCTGTTCAGATCATTCAGATATAAACAACAATTAGAGAATTCTTAGGATGGACTAACACTAGAACAATTATTTAGAACACGAACATTTCAGGCCTTGCCACAGTTATTGAATGGACGGCCATTAACCATCAGCATTATGATATTCATCACTAGCGCTAGCATAATCATCATTAACATCATCATATTGACGTCCGCCACTGCAGCAATCATCGCCATTATCGTTATCCTCGTCGTCGTCGTCGTCGTCGTCGTCGTCGTCATCGTCGTCGTCGTCATCGTCGTCGTCGTCGTCGTCGTCGTCATCATCATCATCATCATCATCATCATCATCAACAACAACAACAACAACAACAACAACATCGCGGTCAACCACCGCAACTAACACCATGACCACAGCCACGACGACCACCAGTTCACCACCACAGACACCATCATCACCACCCCATCACCACCACAACGACCACCACCCTAATCATCACCATTATAGCAGTAAATATCCAGCGGGGTCCCACCATCCCCGAGCCCTCGGTCAGTGCTTACGATTTGTCGTTCAGCTCCTGATCCGCTGCTGTACGTCGTCGCTAATGTCGATGGACATGGTTCGGAATACCACGGCACTTGACCATTCTCCGTTGCACTGCTGATCGACAGAGTGAAGATGCTGTTCGTGTAGCCATCGCAATTACAGTTGTCTCCGTTCTGACCTCCGTTGCCTGAAGCCCACACGAAGATCGAACCAAGACCGCTGCGACCCTACAAAAGAAACGGATGGGGAAGTTACGGAGGATTGGGGCGCCGTGGTGCAGCGGGTATGTTCGTAGGGTTTCGTGTTCGAATGCACCTCACGCCGCAGAGTAGGGGACCTTAGGCAATTCCTCAGCGCTTCGGCGTGAAACTCCTATGCAGTGTCCGCGCTGTTGTCGGGAGCGCCTCTGATTAGTGAGCTTGAAGGGACGCTATGAAAATTTTGAAATAAATAAATGAACAAAAATAAGTTGCAGATGGTGATAAATGGTTTTGTCTACAGACGGACGCTATCTTAGACACCTTTATCAAGTTTTATTTATATCCTATAAATAATAAAAATGCATTATTAGTTATTGAACTCCTGTGAAAATGCGGTTACAGTTGGAGGTAACAAAATGGTGATATATATATAGCGGCAAAAAGGCATTGTATACGGACGAGTGGGTTTAGAGAGAACAAGCGGCGGTCAGAGAGGATAATTTGGGTTACACTGTATAGTTGGAGATAAGAGGATACTTGTGCGGCTATTGCAGACTGCAGAGGACATGTGGTGATCATAAAGTGAGGACTACAAAAGAAAAAACACATGTAAAAGAGGGCAATTGCGAATGCATTGGGTTACAGAGTGTGGTTGCAAGTACAACCTGAGGTCACAGAGGACAATTAGGTTTAGAGGGCAAATAGAGGTAACAGAGGACACTAATGGCTACACTGAATGTAGCAGCTAGAAAGGACAATGAGGCTATACAGGACAAAATAGGTAAGATGACATGTTGGGTAACATGGAATAAACGAGACAATAAAGGATAAATGGGGCTAAACAGGACAAGTGGGGTCACCGAGGACAAACATAGGACGAGTGTTGTTACAGAGGCCCAGAGGAGAACATACATGTAGAGTTGAAGCGAAATTGACGGACAATAAATTTCGTTTACAGAGGACAAGCAACGTTGTGAATGATTAATGTTTTAATTTGCATCTGCAATGCTAACAAGGTCCTGCACACATGTATCTCAATTCACGCTGCTAAGCAATGCTGCAGGTAAAGGACATTGCTTGCCAAGTTGCCATTTCTACACAGTTGCCCTCCTTCCCTATCATAGCTTCGGACTGGTACCTTACGACTCCACCACCGAAGTTCGACAGTTTTGCCTCTGTTTATCGCCATTTTGTTACCACCAACCTCAGTCGTTCTTACTCGTGAGTAATAATGAACGTATTTTTAATTTATAGAATTGGAATATAACAAGATAAAGGTGTCTAAGCTGAACGCTGTATCAGGCAACGTGTTGCAATATCTTGCGGTGTCAACGCCAATTATAAGCGTTGACTCGATAACTAATATTCTAGGAATGGGGTGATTTTTCTTCAACGCCAATACGTCACATAAAAATGATAAGCGTTGCCCTCCCTCGTTACACATACATTGGACTAGCATCACCACTATATGGTAGGCATTTTTCATTTACCTGCGTGAAGAGGCACAAACAAAGGACGAGTGTTGTTACAGAGGCCATGTATAATAACAAAGCTTCGGGCTTACACCTCCACCGCCGAAGTTCAGCAGATTTGCCCCTGTTTATCGCCATCCTTTCTTTCTAAGACACTTGAACGCCTTGTCTCTCTGCAGTTTCTACCTTACCTTGAGCAATCCGGTCTCCTTCCTGCAAATCAATCTGGTTTTAGGGCCCATCATTCCACCGAGACAGCTCTCCTTTCTCTATTATCCGAAATCTATTCTGCTGTTGATAGGTCTGAGGTCTCTCTGTTGGCCCTCTATGATGTCTCTTCAGCTTTTGACATGGTCGATCATGACATTCTACTCAAGCGTCTTGAGACCTCCTATGGTGTTAAAGGCCTCCCCCTATCTTGGTTCCAGTCGTACCTTTCTGAAAGAACTCAAATGATTATATCTGGTGACTCTCGAACCCAATGGGTTCATGTTAATCTGGGTGTTCCTCAAGGTTCAGTTCTTGGACCTCTCCTATTTATTCTTTACACGGCCGACATCTCTTCTCTTTTTCCGATTTGTAGTGCTGCTGGCCATCTATTTGCTGATGATGTTCAGGCTTTTGTCCATGGTCCCTCATCTTCCCAGCTGCTATTAGTTGCTCTTATTGAATCCCTTACTACTCATCTCCACTCATGGATGTCTTCAAATCGCCTTTCACTTAATACTTCAAAGACTCAATTCATCTGGCTAGGTACTCCCCAGCAGCTCCAGAAGCTTGATTTCATTCTGCTCTCTGAAAGATTTCCGCTGTTTTCCTTCTCTTCAAGTGTGCGGGATCTGGGTGTTGTAATTGATAGTTCACTTACCTTTACTGAGCATATTTCCAATGTTACACGCTCGTCATATTTCCATTTAAGACGTCTCAGAGCCATTCGTCGCTCTGTCTCCTCCTCCATCTTCACTACCTTAATTCATGCTTTTATATGTTCACGAATTGACTATTGCAATGCTCTCCTCATTGGTCTTCCTAAAGTTCGTCTTTCACCGATTCAGTCGGTTCTCAACTCAGCTGCTAGATTGATTGCCCGCCTTCCCAAGTACTCTCACATCTCTACCTTTATGTTTCATGAACTTCACTGGCTTCCTCTCCGTGCTCGCACACAATTTAAGATCCTGACTCTGATCATAAAGGCTCAACGGGGTCTTGCCCCAAAATATCTCACTAATGTTTTACTTCGTCCTCACTCAGCTTCCTCCCACCGTCCACTTCGTTCATCCAACAGATTTGACCTCTTGGTTCCTCGGTCTAGAACTGTTATGGCTCAATCTCGATCATTTGTCTCAATTGGTCCTTCTCTTTGGAATGCCCTCTCTCCTTCTGTTCGCTCTACACTTCTTTCTGGTAGTCTCTCCTCTGCTTTGTCTCTTCTCAAAACCTGTTTCTTCTCGCTGGGCCTTGCGCACTGGGAGCGCCTCTGAACGGTTCACCCTACTAGAGGCGCTTTATAAATGTTTAAATACAATACAATACAATACAATCAGTTTCCATATTTACAGTTCATTATAAATACTTCATGAATTGCGTCCCATTATTTTAATGGACGCATTTTCTGAATTTGTAAAATAAGTATAACACGTGATACAGGTGTTTTGCGACTTATTGCGGTCGCGTGCGCCAATTACAGTATAATTATAATACTACACGGTAACTCATATCTAGCAAGATATTGTAACCATTAGTTTTGGTACGGGTGTGGTGATTTTTCCTTAGCGGCAATACGTCCCACAAAGCATGCTTAGCATTTCCCTCCCTCATTACAATGACTTGGGACTAGCACCACCATATAATTATGGTAGGCGTCTCCCCTTTGTTTAACACCATCTAACACCATTCGTGGGACGCGGTGGTGCACGGGTATGTTGGGTGCCTTTTAGCCGGAAGGTTGCAGATTCGATTCCACCTCAAACCACCGCGTAGGGACCCTGAGCAAGTCCTTCACTCGCAAATCGCAATAGCTCCTGCGTTTCAGTGTGAAACTTCGATTCAGTGCCCCCCCCCTCCGCGTCTAAAAGGGAATGCCATAATTAATTGGCTACCGTAGCGCCCCGGAATGGTCATTATGCGTGAGGAGCTATATAAATGTATATATATATATACATATATATATATACATTTACACATACATATACATATACATATACATATACATATGCATATACATATACATATACATATACATATACAAATACAAAACAATAAAAATACAAAGATGTCCATCCTACACGACATCGAAAACCGTGTCATCGCTTACGACTTCTAAAGCACCACATCGGTCATTACCATGGTGATGCCGTCCTCGAAGGCTCTCTTGGTGAGAGGTCCTGGTCCATCGACTGTTTTTCCGTTGTCATCCGGTCCCCATGATGCGCTGTAGATGTGGATGTGCTGTGGGTTGATGCTGAGAGATTGCGCTTCAACGGCGTCCGTTACGTCACCGTCCAACATCCGTACACCTGTAGCAGCAGGTAAAAGTTAATCAGTAGCCGCCCCTTGCTTTGTGTGTTTGTGTGTATGTGTGTGTATGTATGTATGCGTGTTTATGTATGGTTGGGTGAGCGTATGCGTGTCTATGTGCGTGAGTGTGGCATGTGTTTGTTTGTGTGTATGTGTTTGCGTGTGTATGTATATGAGCATGTGTGTGCTTGTGTGTTTGCGTGTGTAAGCACCTGCGTTAGGTACAAGTGTTCGGATCTTAAATGCTCTCAACAGACTGACAGATTGGAGAACCTAAGTCCCCAGCAATGGCTATCGAACGCGTCCGGATTGCATAATATTACCACTCCAGTTTTTAATTTGCTTTGCTACTCTTTTTACGTTTAGGTGCATGTAGCCTAAGCGGAACTGTACGCGCCTTAAATTAAGTTATGGTTAGCAAGAGAATAGCAACCAAGCTGAAATTAGACCAATACCAAGAAGGCCATTACGATAAGAACTATTGAAGGTATTTTCTGTACACCACAACCTTTAAAGCCAATGGTTCATTTTACAACTAAAAAATAAACGTATTTTACTAATAAAAAAATATATATCGTTGCTGTAATTAGACACCGTTAAATTCATATTTCAAACGTAATATATTTCAGGTTTTTTTTAACGTAATACACTTAGCTTCCGAACTTCACGTAGCAAATCAATATGTAGCCTATTGAATACAATTCCATGTCCTGAAGTAGGTCTCTATGAACAAAGTTGCGTCGGTCTATTCAATGTTACGGTAAACCCTGTGCATTCCAAGACCATTAACACGGTCCTTACCTTACATGTACGTTAAATCGTACAGATTAACGAGCGATATAAAATGGTTATATCCTGTTTAACGGCACTGTGTCGTAACAAAGATGATTAGCGTCGCCCTCCTCAGTTATCCCTCTTGGGACTGGCACTGCCAGCACACGCGCAGAGGTGAGATTGAAACAGTAAAATGCAGTACAATGCTTTTCTGATTTGCGTACCCTTGCCTAAAGTTTAAAAAATTGAGAACAAAAGCTCATATAATAATTTTATGTCAGTTTTTAAAGGCTTATTTGAGTTCTATGTTCTATGTGGTGTTTGGCTAATTTGATGGTTTACTAAGATGCACTATTCATGACAGAGGACTATTATAGCTTTGCCGAAATATCTTAGCTCACCGAGTATCACCTCAGACCCCTTCCCCAACTTGCTCGAGCACCTAAGTTTGGCATCCTGGCCCGCCACTTGAGGCTGGTCCGCAATTTAAAACTTTCCGACACCTCTGTTTTATAATGCCATACCTGTATATAAACGTTTTGAATTAACAAAGTAATATTGAATAGATTTCTCAGCTTAGATTAAGGCTTAGAAGCATTTATAAGTGACATATATAATATTATGTCAACAAGTGATGTAATATCATCATCATCATCATGATCATGATCATCATCATTCGTCGCCTATATACTCCACCAATGGGAGCGTTGCACAGAGTCTTAATTAAATTTCTTCAACGTGTCCGATCCTCAGCCACAATGATGGCCATGTTCAGGTCTATACCCAGTCCTACTAAGTCTCCAACTGTCATCTCGAGCCATGTGGTTCTAGGTCTTCCTTTAGGGTGTTTCCAGGAAGGTGGAGCCTGCGCTAGTAGTTCCTATCTGCTGGTATTCGAGCAATGTGTCCAAGCAACCCCAGTCGCCTCCGTTGGTTGTCCAGTTCTAGCGTATAATATGCCAAACAAATTTCTGTCGAGGGCAACGACCTCTGTTGTCATAGGTCCTCGTCAAATCAGGATTTCTTTTTAAACTGATGGATGGATGGATGGATGGATGGATGGTTGGATGGATGGATGGATGGATGGAAGGAAGGATGGATGGATTGATGGATGGATGGATGGATTGATGGATGGATGGATGGATGGATGGCTGAATTGATGGATGGATGGATTGATGGATGGATGGATTGATGGATGGATGGATGGATGGATGGATTGATGGATGGATGGATGAATTGATGGATGGATGGATGGATGGATGGTTGGATGGATGGATGGAAGGAAGGATGGATGGATTGATGGATGGATGGATGGATTGATGGCTGAATTGATGGATGGATGGATGGATGGATGGATGGTTGGATGGATGGATGGAAGGAAGGATGGATGGATGGATTGATGGATGGATGGATTGATGGATGGATTGATGGATGGATGGATTGATGGATGGATGGATGAATGGTTGCATGGATTGATGGATAGATGGATGGATGAATTGATGGATGGATGGATGGATGGATGGATGGATTGATGGATGGATGGATTGATGGATGGATTGATGGATGGATTGATGGATAGATTGATGGATGGATGGATGGATTGATGGCTGAATTGATGGCTGAATTGATGGATGGATTGATGGATGGATGGATGGATTGATGGCTGAATTGATGGATGGATGGTTGGATGGATGAATTGATGGATGGATGGATGGATGGATTGATGGATGGATGGATGGATGGATTGATGGATGGATGGATTGATGGATGGATGGACTGATGGATCCAGATTTGACGAGGGATTAGGACAACAAAGGCAGTGGCCCTCGAAAAGAAATTGTTTGGCATAATTTTGCAACTCTTTTTAATAAACAAGGCGATTAATATGTTCGACAAATATTGTGTTGTAGAGGTGTCTAACTCAAGCATAGTTTAATCGATCTTCGAGTGAAATCTTGTGGTTTTAAAAGTCCTCTATTTTTGTCTCTATGTAGGCATTTTTTTTAAATTATAAGACAATGCTTTTTCTAGGAAAGCTGCAGAGGAGGAGAAGGATCCAGATTTGACGAGGGCATATGACAACATAGGTCGTTGACCTCGACAGAAATTTGTTTGGCACTTTTTTAATAATAATAAATAGGCAGTACGAATACTTTTAAAATGTCTAAGGAGTTCAGCATTGGCATGTTTGAAACATTGTGGAGCACAGTGGTGCAGTAGGCATGTCCATCTCCTTGCAGCCGAAGGGCTACAGGTTCGAATCCACCTCAAGTCGCCGGGCAGGGACCTTGAGCAAGTCCTTCACTTGCAATTGCTCAGTTTTTCCGCGTGAAACTCCTATGCAGTATCCGCTCTGTAGTCGGGAGCGCCTCTGAGTGGCGAGCTTGATGGGGCGCTGTAACAAGTGCACAAACAAACAAATCCTGAGTGGCTTTATAAGGTAACCGATCCTTAAAAAGTTCAGCAGTGGCCAAACATTGAAGAAAATACTGTATAACTTTCAGATGCCCAGAGACCTTATAGCCTACATTGAATTCTAATTAATCAGACCTGTAGCTATTGCTTGAAAAAGCACAGCTGTGGTGTTTATAATAATTATAAGAATAATGTTGACGAGCATCTCTCAAGTAACAATAAGCTACAGAATAAATTGATGAATAGCGTCTCTCATCCTTTATATAGACCGTTGACAAAATGTCTTAGAGGTGTCTAAGAAAGCATTGTATGGACCATAATTATATTATTTCAGAGGTCTCAACCACTCGTACTTAAATTCCCGATGTTTGTCAGTTGCTCTCATAATTACCACTCTTAAACAACTGCTCTAGTGATAGCTAAGGCCCGAGAAAAATAATTAGATGACCTCGTTGAATATTCATGAGTGTGAGAATAAAGACCAATCTATTCCTATCTGGACAATTATATATAGCACGCGGGCGGGCGGGCGGACAGACAGACGAATGGATGGATGGATGGACGGACGAATAGATGGAAGAGTGGAGTGAGTGTGTGGATAGATTGGTAAAATATGAATATATTGAAGGATGTATCAATAATAATAATTATTAGTGGTCAAAAATTCTAAACCTTTTTTAGTCTTCGGACGCTCGTCCGTCCCCCCCCCCCAAGTTCGGACCAGGTCTCCGCCTATGGGGGTCAGGTGGGCGTAGGAAAGTCGGAGCGGGACGAATCCTAAATTTCCAGGGTACCCCCGCCGGATACCCCAGCTAGTTGTGCAGAATTATTAGTTCTTATTAGTTCATCCAGTGTCACTTAAGCACAAAGGTTATTGACGTGTGAGCCTCAATGTGTAATTATGCATCTCGAATGCCCTGCATTCTTATATAAGGCACGGATCAGCTGTCGAAGAGGTGTCTACGGAAAGCATTTTATTATTCATATATCAGCGATCCCACTCGACCTGAAATGCCCGATATTAAGCTGGAATATAAAGATGGTCTAAGAATGGCTAAGAATGCTAAGAATGGCCAAGACTTGCAGAGATAGACGGACGAAGGTGGGTGAGTAAGGGTGGATGGATGGATGGACGGACGGACGGACGGATGGGTGGATGAATGAATGTGATGGATGAACGGACGGATGGACGGATGGATAGAAGGGTGGAGTGAGTGATTGATGTATGGATGAATAGATGAATATATTGAAAGACGTATGAATTAGTCAACGTATGAATGAATGTAGCCATAATTAACTTGCCTCTGATGCCAGCGTTGATACAATAAAATGCAATACAACTGTGATTTGATGATGTCCTCCTTACAAAGTTCAGTAGTGCACATTGAAACGGGCAGCCATTAGTTGAGAGCTAGTAGTAGTCACCTTTCAGTTTAGAGCGAAAGGCTGTAGTTTCTCACGAATATTGTAACTCCCAGTGGCGTAGACAAAGGGGTTTGACACAGAACAGTGATACTTCCGCTACTTATTCGGATGTTGTGTATCTATTTAATTTTCGTAGAGTTCAAGACTATCATATACAGGTATGGCATTGTAAAACGGAGGTGTTCTGAATTTTTAAATTACGGACCAGCCTCAATATATTCCACCGAGTGGCGGGCCAAGATGCCAATAGTGCACGAGCAAATTTGGGATAAGATCTGTAGGAGACTCGGCGAACTAAGAAAATTTTGGCAAAATTAGTCATGTATCATGCATATTATCACGCAATCAATCAAATTAACCCGTGTACCCCGTGTGACAACGCATAAGCATACGAAATGTAAAAAAAATTTTGCAATCATAGTTTCTGTACTACATTCACAGTTGAACCGACTACAATTCGTGATTATATCAATAAAAACCTCTTGTCTATGTCTATGTTAACAATGCCGATGTTGCTAAGTTATTTTTCACTACGTATACCGACCAACCAGCATGCTAGAGAGGCACTGCTTGTTTGGGGCAACTGCTGTCATTATTTACCCAGATACCAATTTCATTAGACCCTACTCCAATATATTAAGATAATCAGCAAAATAGTCATCAATGCAAAAATCAGGCCCTGATGGACATTTGGTACAGCAGAATGGTCTCTTAACTCATCTCTGCCATGCTTCTTCAAACAAAAACAACATCACTCTGCTTGTCTGGCTTTGTGAACTGTCACAATCATCTCCGGAATAATGATGTCTTCCCGTAAGGCGAATAGCTTTCTCAAATTTGTAGTTTGTAGTTTGTGCTGAACATTATATCACCAATAACGTCGTGCATAAATTCCATTAAGGTATTATGCTTCGATGGTACAGTACTCGAATAGGCCTATATGCTAACTAGCGGTAAAGTGCACATTCCTTGTTCATAGCTTCTTAAATTGCAGTAGTATATAGATCTACTGCTTTTGCAGCCATGTAATATTGTCAATGTCGTCACGAAATGTCTCAATTTATTGCAGAAAACTGTTGAAAGTGACACTTACACTTTTATGATAAAACGTCTAAAGAGTTCAACATTGGTGAGTTTTTACATCTGGAATGGCTTTATAAACGTAGCGTAAAAGTATAGTCCGATGCGAGACAAAAATTTCAGAAGTTATTATATTGACCTTCAGATGACCAGTCATTGAATCGTACATAATAAGGTTATTGATGAGCGAGCCTTAGTACGAAATACATTCAATTGGTGGCGAACGCTGCGTATCAATTATATAAGGCGGAAATAAACTGTCAAAGAGGTGTCTAACAAAGGCATTTTATTGTCCGTATTTCAGCGGTCCCACTCGTCCTGAAATTCCCGATATTTCGCTGAAATGGTCGCTAATATAAGGATGATCTAAGAATGGCTAAAAATTGCCAAGACTTACGGAGACAGACGGGCGAAGTTGGGTGGGTAAGGGTGGGTGAGTGGGTTGGTGGGTGGTCGAATAGATGGATGGATGGATGGATGGACGGATGGATGGACGGATGGATGGACGGCCGAGATGGATGGATATATGGATAAATGGATGGATGTATGGATGGGTGGGTGGATGGATAAATGGATGGATGGAAGAGTGGGTGGGTGGATTGATAGAAGATGGATACATTTAAGGATGTATGAATTAGTCAACGCATGAATGAATGTATTGATAACTTGCCTCCTATTCCTGCGTTGTATGCAATTCCAACGCTGCAGTGGCTGTTGTTCGCTTCAGCCGCTACTTCTCCTGCACAACGCGTTCCGTGTCTACAACCAATACATGAAAAGAAAACATGGAGAAATAGAAAGTTACCAACCCACCAGCATAAACTGCTATTATATTAGCACGTCAGTCGAAAACCTACAACAAAATGGCAACACCTGAATTTCACATCCACAATATCACTAAAATAATTATATGTTAATTATTAATTATAATGCTTGACTTAGACACCTTTAAGACGAATACTCAAAGTATTATAAATACGGAAATACACTTAATTGCACACTAATAATTCACATTCAACCTCAACCTCTTGGTCACAAGATGTCGTCTAACAACGATTAAAACGCTTCGTGTGGTTAACACCTTTAAATACTTTTTTGCAGTCGCTACAAATTCAGTAAATATAATTGTTCAATATTTGCGAAGAACTACAACCCATGAGATCATAGTAACTGATAGCGGCCGTTGGAAGCCAGAATATCAGAATAAACAACGGAAATCTATTCATTCATTCATTCATTCATTCATTCATTCATTCATTCATTCATTCATTCATTCATTCATTCATTCATTCATTCATTCATTCATTCATTCATTCATTCATTCAAGCATTTATATAGCGCCTCTTCAAGGAAACTACTCAGAGGCGCTCCCGACTCCAGCACGGCCAAACAAAACAGTTTTTAAGTGCTTATAGAATGTGTCAGAGAGTGATCTAGGGAGCAGAAGATGTATATAGTATAATACACTGTACAGTCTGGTGATGCCAACCTAGAGACTGATAACAGAGGAGGGTGACGCTCATCATTTACGCTGTGATAATAAACTACATGTAAATGAATTGGAACACCGACACCGCCGTATGCTCAGGTGGTGCCAGTCTAAAGCCTAGATAAAGGAGGGCGTCGCTGGTTGTTGTTCTTATGACGCAGCGTCGCTAAAGAGGAACTACCATTGTGAATTTAAATATATAATTTAAATATATATGATCAGAATATAAGTTAAAGGTTGACGAAATTGGTCTTCTCTGTCATAGTTTGTTACTAAACAATAGAATGTAGAGCGATCGATTTGTACACCTATAACACGTGTTTTACCAAGTCTATAAATACTGCAAGCCCGGATAATTGTTTCGTTGTAAGCTCCATTACGTGATTAGTTGTCTTTTAATGCAAGAGCAGTAAAATTATGCAAAACAAACAAAGGTGGAGAAACAGGAGAAAAAGAGGAAGAACAGCAGTAGGAGGCTGAGGAAGAATATGATGAAAATGGTATTACTGAGTAGGAAGAGGAATAGAAGGGTTCTTCCTCTTCTCAATTTCACAAACTGTTGAAGACTGTTTTTTCCGCTTGATCTGGGCCGAGAGCGCCTCTGAGTAGGTACCTTGAATGGGCGCTACATAAATTCAGCCTAATTGATTGATTGATTGATCGATTGATCGATTCATTCATTCATTCATTCATTCATTCATTATGTGATGCTTTACCTGTTTTCGTTTGTGTGGTCGTATCTCGGTTGTGGGTCTGGGTCACGATCGTTGACGTCATAGCTGGCGAGGGGATCCTGGGAGAAAAGCGACAGAAGGAATGATGAATGAGGTTATTGATTAATACTACTGGTCTTAGTGGTCTAGTACCTTGCTCATAAGTGCTGTAATATGCCGAGCAAATTTCTGTCCAGGGTAACGGCCTCTGTTGTCGTAGACCGTGGTCAAATCGGATCCATCCATCCATGAATGAGGTTCATCAGCAACACTGTCTTCAGCCATAAACAGATCAACTACAGCAGAGGGAAAGAAGGAAAGACACAGACAAATGGAGTGACAAGGAGATGGAGACAGAGATAGAGAGACAGAGGGGGAGAAACAGACAGAAGGATAGGGAGACAAACAGAGAGAGAGAAAGACACACACAGATGGGCAGACAGAAGGATGGAGATAACTTTCAGCAGCACGTCTCTAATGGATGGTCACAAGAATGGATTGATAGATGAATGGAAGAAATGGTTAGCGATGATAGATTGATGGATGGATGCTATAAACGTGTGCGTGTGCATGTGTGTGTGTGTGTGTGTGTGTGTGTGTGTGTGTGTGTGTGTGTGTGTGTGTGTGTGTTTGTGTGTGTGTGTGTGTGTGTGTGTGCTTGAGAGTGCGTATGCGTGTGGCCCTGTGGGTGTGTTGGTGTGTGTGTGTGTTTGTATGTTTGTTTGTATGTGCATTTGTTATAGCGTCCCTTCAAGCTCTCACTACTCGGAGGCGCTCACGAATGCAGAGCGGCCACTGCATCGGAATTTCACGCCGAAGCGCTGAGCAAATGTGAGCGAAGGACTTTCCCAAGGTCCGTACGCGGTGAGGTGGATTCGAACCTCGAACCTTCCGGCTCCAAGGCAATGACGCCACCACTACGCCACCATGTGCGTGGGTTTACAAGCGCCGATTGAATGACAATACTTTATCATTGAAGACACCTTTAAAACATGTTCACTCAACGTTATATAAAGATTTTCGTAGAGGGTAAAATAGCTCATATCCACGTAATGCTTATCACTGTCCTTTGCCAACGTTTAAAAGGTGTTTTGGAAAAAGGTAACAGGTAAGGGCAATGAGAAAAGCAACTTTTCGCGATATATATATATATATATGTGTGTGTGTGTGTGTGTGTGCGTGTTTGTGTGTGTGTGCGTGTTTGTGTATGCGTGCGTGTGTGTGATGAAAGATCAACTGACGTAGTTTCGTCGTAGATCTGGATGATCCTTTTCGAGTCCATCATCTAATATGGATACAACGATTCCTTTTCCAGTGTAACCCATTTGCCATGCAGGTAAGACGTTCATGTCCAAACCAACGCCACGATTCTACACAGACAAACAGAAAAGACAGAAATCCTCATTCATCATTCATCACTATACAACCATTACGTCATTGGCATTTTAGCATGGCCATCATCATCGTCGTCGTCATCATCGTCATCATCAATTTCATCAAATATTTAATCTTCATTCATCTTCATCATCACCATCGTTGCAGTCATCATCACTAACATTACAATCATAGACACTTCATCTTCATCATCGTCATCGTCGTCGTCGTCATCGTAATCATCGTAATCATCATCAACCTCGCGTCATCGCGATGAAGGTTGTGATGGTTGAATGATGATACACTGAGGAAGAACAAAAGAAATTGGGTTCAATGCCCGCTATAGAATATTAAAAATACCATCACCTCATCATCATCAAAATAAGGCCCACCTTCAAATACCTTCATTGTTCATTGTTTACAGCAGAATTTGCTACTGTCTTTAAGATGTGTATAGTTTCTCGCTTAGACGTTACTGAAGCATTCCATGAGACCGACGAATTGTCCCCGGGGCTCACAGCTGAGATGATGGCTAGATTATTACAATAGTCATTAATAGCCTACTATACCGTATACGTCATATTCAATCCGTCCATTCCATCATACCTGTGTGCAAGGCCGCAGACAGGAGGGGGTGTTTTGGGTGTTTGAACACCCCCCGAATTGGAAAAAGCAGAAAAAAATATATTGCATTTTTAGTTCTTGATGCAAAAAACATGGACAAAGCCATAAAACACCCCCCCCCCGAAACGAAATAATAGGTTAAATATCGATCTGAAAAATCGAAGTTAACGACTAAAAAAAGGTCATCAGAAATGTTGACGGCGAAAATGGAAAAAAGGTCGTCAGAAATTTTGACGGTGAAAATGGAAAATAATTCCAAGATCTTTTAACCGGAGGACTAAAAAAAGGTCGTCAGAAAATTTCGTCGAAAAAAACACCCCCCCCCCCCCCGAAATAAAATCCTGGCTACGGCCTTGCCTGTGTGTCTATAATAATTGTATAATATTTTTTATCCATAATCTCTTTAGCCAGGGGCCGTCAATTTACCGATAACTTGCTCCTTTCCTCGCTATGTAGCCTAACACCCTTAGGGCTCTGTCTCTCTTTTCGCCTGTCTGTCTCTCTGTCTTTCTGTAACTCTGTCTCTCCCTCTCCGAAGCAAACTCCGATCTATCTTCCTTCCATCGCCATCATCATCATCATCATCATCATCATCATCATCATCATCATCATCATCATCATCATCATCATCATCATCATCATCATCATCATCATCATCATCATCATCATCAACATCATCATCAACTCAACCATCAGCATCATCCATGGCTGATATTATTCCTTGTCGCTCTTTCTACCAGTCTGCTTGACTTGCATCTCTGTCTGCTTGGTTCTGTCTCTCTAGTTTTGCCTCTATAATAATCATCTTCAGAATAAACGACTTTATAACATTTCCATCTGTACCCAGGAAATATCAAGTGTACATCTAAATATTGGCTTATGTCAGATTCAGCTGTATACGGCTTCCTGGACCATTGCCCGGAGTAACACAAAACGAACGAAGAAAAAGAAGACAGAGAGAAACATGCGAGCATCAGACAGACAAACAGACAGAAAGGAACAGAGAGAGACAGAGAGATACAGGAATGCAAACGAACGAAGCGCAATGCCAGATGGATGCCTGCAGATGCTGTCAGTCAGCCAGTCAGTCAGTCAGTCAGCAAGTCATTCAGTCAGTCAGTCAGTCAGTCAGTCAGTCAGTCAGTCAGTCAGTCAGTCAGTCAACCAAGCAGACACTCACTCAGTAAGTCAGTCAGTAAGTCAGTCAGTCAGTCAGTCAGCAAGTCATTCAGTCAGTCAGTCAGTCAGTCAGTCAGTCAGTCAGTCAGTCAGTCAGTCAACCAAGCAGACACTCACTCAGTAAGTCAGTCAGTAAGTCAGTCAGTCAGTCAGCAAGTCATTCAGTCAGTCAGTCAGTCAGTCAGTCAGTCAGTCAGTCAGTCAGTCACTCAGCCAGTCAGTCAGTCAGTCAGTCAACCAAGCAGACACTCACTCAGTAAGTCAGTCAGTAAGTCAGTCAGTCAGTCAGACAGCCGGACAGTCAGTCAGTCAATCAGTCAGCAAGTCAGTCAGTCAGTCAGTCAGTCAGTCAGTCAGTCAGTCAGTCAGTCAGTCTGTCAGTCAGTCAGTCTGTCAGTCACGCAGTCAGTCAGTTAGTCTGTATGTCTGCCTGTTTGTATGTCCGTTCGTTCGTTCGTCTGTTTGTCTATATCTCTCTGTCTGTCTGCCAATCTTTCGCGTCCATGGAATTCTGTTTCCGACCGATGCAAATCTGAAACAATCGCTACGATTACCGTAAACATCTCTCACGTTACCTGCAAGCAGTAAACGGAAACATTAGCCCTGCAGCATTGCAGCATTGGCATGCCAAAGAAAACACGCACGCGAACTACTATTACTTCGTCCACAACTTTATCCATTTTTATATAGCGCAATAATCGCATGGAATGTGCAATGTTGTGCATTGAACAACAGAACTGAATACCCAGAACGCGGAGTTTAAAATCCTCGCCAGAGAAGAGTATTGTTGTAACCCCGTTTGCACACCACAGTTTATGCAGTCATAGTGACTACATTTTATTGTACGCGAAAATCTTAAGCACGTGTGTACCGGTCTCAAACAAAATAATTACATGTATGTTTCTCTGGTGGGTGATTATAAAAGCCTCAAATATAATTGTACATTTCGGTGTGGTCATTCGCGTGCCACAAATATTTTGATTAAAAAAACAATAATATAGCCAGTGGCGGCGCCAAATATATCATGTCAACAGGTTGCTTCAGGGTCATGTTTAATATTAGGCAGGTCGAAGAGATTAAATGGAAAGAAAATAAATTTAAAAAATCCAAATAATTTTAGGTCTAAAGCAAGTCCAGACTAAAATAGGAAGGATGTCAAAATGTCCTGCCGCGACATAAGTTAGCGCGCCACTGATAGGCCCATATATTTTCGTGGAGCGCGGTGGTGTAGTGGGTATGTTTGTCGCCTTGCAGCCAAAGGGTTGCAGGTTCGAATCCACCTCTAGTCGCCGCGTAAAGACCTTGGGCAAGTCCTTCACCCGCAACTGCTCAGCGCTTCGGCGTGAAACCCCGATGCAGTGTCCGCGCACTGTAGTCGGAAGCGCCTCTGAGTAGAGAGAGCTTGAGGGGGCGCTATAACAAGTGCACATAGTTACTTAAAAACAAACAAATTATATGGTCAACCTAGCAATACTGAGCGCAAAGACCAAACGTCGTCAGTGGAAAGACGAGACGGCGTGGGAGAGGACTAAAGACTTTACGATGCAAGAGATCTGACAGCAAGGAATATAAACTCGCTGATTATTAATACACGCACTGTCTTTATTTTCGGAGTTTCACGTGGTTTTACCATGGAATGTTGACGTACGTTGACGATAAGAAGCTTGTTGCGAGGAAGTGTGGAGCCGGACGGAAGCACTGGAGATCTGGTGGAATGATCCGGAATTTAGTCGTCATCCGCAATTAGCTCGAGAGAGGGAGCGAGAGGAAGGGAGAGGGAGAAAGAGGGAGCGAGAGGTTGGGAGAGGGAGCGAGAGGGAGAGAGAGAAAGAAAGAGGGAGCGAGAGGGTGGGAGAGGGAAAGAGAGAGAGAGATGGAGAGGGAGAGAGAGGGAGTTAGTTTTTCCGCGAAGAGTGGAATCGTAAATCACAAGAAAATATTTTGGTGCGGAGCCATGGAGTGGCATGGATTATTGGATTAGCCTAGTGGGGAATTTTTGTGTCTTTCTGTATCTGTCTCACTGGGCTTGTAAATATCACGTTTTCTGTCTCCCTTTGTCTCTCTGTGTCTCTCTGTGTCTCTCTCTATCTCTCTCTCTGTCTCTAGCTTGTCTATCTCTATGTGTGTCTTTATCTGTCTCTCTCTCTCTCTGTCTCTCTATGTCTCTCTGTCTCTCTCTCTGTCTCTATCTTGTCTGTCTCTCTCTCTGTCATTCTGTTTCTCTCTGTCTCTGTGTCTCTCTCTAACTGCATCTTTGTCTTTGTGTCTCTGTGTCTGCCTGTCTGTCTCTCTCCATCTAAACGGTTCTATCTTCCTCTCACTCTTCCTTTCCCTCCCCTCTCTTTATCTTCCTTTTTTTTCTCCACCCCTCCCACTGCCAACCCCCTCTCCCTCCATCCAAGAAGACGCCTTGAGCCGATATTACGTGATGGGGTCAACCACGGACAACGTAAGCAGTATAACTCTTACTTTATCGTTAGCGGCTCAAGTTGCGACTTGAAGAGTCTGTTTACAAATATCACTTACACGCAAAAGTTTCGCTCTATCTCGACTTCGTTCTGTTGGATATATTGTGTCTAAAAATTGCATTTGCTTTTCATTTCTCATCTATTACAATGGATAGGAAGATATCTATTACAATGGATAGGCAGATATCTATTACAATGGATAAGAAGATTATCTATTTATAATGCGGGTAAGAAGAAGGAGAAGAAGATGATAGAACGGAAAAGAAGATTAAAGAGGAATAAGTATTGAAGAACGAAGACGGGGAGACATTAGGGTGTTTTTAAGGTGCATGTGAAATTTTCAAATAAAAGATGAAATAACGACCAAGTGAAATTATCGTGCCAAATAACATGTAAACTGAATATCTGAAATTATATCTCGATAGCTGAACATTTAGGACTTGCGCAAGAGGACTGAAGTTAAGGACTCGGTTGCATTGCAAGCCTTAAAATCTACCACTTCAATACATGTGAGCTGCATGCTATAAACCCTTCTCAGTGACTAGTTCCCAACAAATAAACATCCATGATCATGCCGTTACTGATATGATGTTCTTTTTGTCACTGGTCATGTGTTGCAAATGGCGGGAAGTGGTGCCTTTCATTTGTGTATCATAAGGCAGCCGCAATGTAAAATTGATTACAAAAAGCTGAGATTTAGTTTGTAGGCAGTACTGATTATGACTTCGGCTATGCGAAGCTGTCTTCACAAAGGAGAGGTTCCCATGCAAGGTATACTGCTCAATTTACGCATACACCAAGGAATCAGAGTCTGAATGACAACTTATAAGAGACAGTACTGTAGCAATTGTACGTTTCAATTTGGGAGAGATGATCTTGAAGCCCTGACAACAGAGATTCTTCTGAGCCATAGGTTCCCCTTACTCTTCACTTGAATGACAAGATCATCCAATCAGTGACAGCTACTGTCATGTCAGATTCTTGTTGGCTGAAATCTGAAGTTGGGGATTGGAAGACAAAGTCCTGGCCATGTGTTTTGACACAGTGGCGAGTAAGACGAGTTGCAAGGACGGCATATGCATGAAGCTGGAAGCGAAATTGAGGAAGGACCTCTTGAACCTTGCCATCGATACCATGCTTCTGAAATATTGTTCTGGAAAAGTGGTTCACCGCTTGATTCTGCAAGGACTCCAGTATTGGAAGCCTTTAGTCAAGAGCTATTAAAGCTAATAGTCATTTTCCAAAGATGAATTCCACCAAAGGGAATAAAGTTCAGGTAACCAGGTGCATTTTCACCGAGGGTGTTGGTTGTTGGATGTCATATGCGATTTACATGATCGAGCTGTGGCTTTTCAGTTATCAATTTTTCATTCAGCAACGTCAGAGCACAGAGAGGATAATCTCGACCATCCCACACTGAAAAGGTATGGAATCATTTACTTGAAGTGTCACTCTCTGTGACAACAACTGAATCTCACGTGAAGTACTATTTCACCTGTATACCCGAAACAATGAATCCCAAAGGAAATCCATACTTACCACGCCAAAAAGTCTTACATGATGCCCTGACAGTATTTTCGCGACACTTTTGATATTTGTCAGAGACCCAGGTTGACCACAGCTAAATTTTGACGAGTCATAGACTACAGCATGCGAAACGAATTTGATGATCTGGGATCCGATCTCACGAGAGGCTTCCTATATTGCACATAAGCCATCACCAAAATATTCAAGATCCTCGGATTGTGCTACTCTCTTCGGGATTGAGACTCGCAACAACGGTAGTCAGAACAATCACACAGTGAGCCAAACTTAGGTCATCATATCTGACCGAACCTAAGGGTGATCTGGCAGAGTGACTCTTGTGCAGTCCTTCAATGAAGCCTGGTCAGAAATAAGGGAGAGGAACAATTTGTTCTGCAATGGTCAAGCAAAGCCATGTTTTTCAAATGTACTAAGAGGAATAACCTATGACAAAAACTCAGCAGATTTATTTTGGCACTTTCAAGCAGCTCCAAACACTTGTACTCTCTCAAACTTTTCCTAGCTTCAAATTTTCGTCTAGTGCTCGAGACCTAGGCGTCACTCTAGATAGTTCTCTAACCTTTGCCGAACACATAGCCATTAGCCAAGCTTACTTGCTCTGCCTACTTCCAGATAAGGCGTCTGAGTGCTATTCGCAAATCTGTTTCATCTTCAACCTTTGCCTCTATTGTTCACGCCTTCGTCTGTTCTCGGATTGACTATTCTAATTCTGTCCTGTTGGCCTCCCTATGGTCCGACTAGCTTCCCTACAGTCCGTACTCAATGCTGCTGTTATAGGCTCATTGCCCGTCTTCCTCGATTCTCACATATTTATACATTCATGGCTGAACAACTTCACTGGCTTCCACTCTCAGCTCGTATACAATTTAAAGTTCTCATTTTGGTCCTCAGGTCTCAACTGGGTGTTGCTCCGAAGTATCTTTGTGATCTTATACTTCGCCCCATTTTGGCCACTTCGCTGCGTCCTCTTAGGTCCTCTGATCGGTTTGACCTCTTTGTTACTCGCTTCAGGACCGCTATGGCTCAATCCAAATCAATTGCCAGCATGGAATGGTCTTCCCCCATCCATTCGCTTTGCCATCCTCTCAAGCAGTCTTTCATCATCTTCTCTTATCTAAAACCTGCCTTTTCTCTCGGAGTTGCACGCACTGGGAGCACGTCTGAAACTCTCTTGCTGCAAGAAGCGCTTTACAAATGGTCAGATACAATGCAATACAATGCTAACTTATAGTACTTCTTTGGATTTTGCCTTATATCAGATGTTTAAATTTGCTTGGACCTGTGAAAATTACAATGTGTCACAATGTCGCCGAAGTTGCTATTCTTCCGGTGCTTTGCGCAAGTCCTAAATCTATTTGGATTTTCTTCTAATTTGGCAGATAACTATATTTCAGAAGGTGGAACACAAAAACATATTGGTCGATATTGGCGTCGACATTTTAATTTTTAGACACACCCTAGGAGACATAGAAAGTGAAATATAGCGGAATATACAGCGAGACAAAAAGAAACAGACAGACAGATAGACAGACAGAGAGATAGACAGAGACAGATGCAGACACAGAGAAAGGAATAGAAATAGAGATAGAGATATATAGAGAGACAGACACACAGAGACAGAGAAGATACGGACATACAGAGTCAGACAGACTGAGACAAATATATAGATAGAGAGACAGAGACAGAAAGACAGACATACAGAGACAGGCAGACAGGCATATACAGACAAGGACAGAGATGGAGACACACAGACAGAGATAGAGACAGAGATAGAGACAGACAGACAGACAGACAGACATAGGAGGAGGGCAGGGCAGAAATAAAGGGACGAATAGGAAGACTATAGTACGTCAAGCAATTAAAAGACAACGACTTCATTTCTTCAACCTCGGCATATGAGAGAGGCACATAGCAAGTGATAAGATCAATAGCATAGATCTATAATACATAACGACCTTCACCATCCAAGAGAAACTTTCCCCTATGCGCTATAGAAAGTCGCACTCCATCAACAAACAAACCATTTATTCCCCAGTACTCACAGTCGAACCCATCCAGTCCGAAAGTACGTTCTCATACATCAACTCATCCATGATAAACCACCTCCGAAGCATAACCGCTCCAAGTCAATTAGCAGTGCAAGAGACTTCTTCATTGAACCGAGGTAACGAGGCAGTAACTGTTGACGTCTTGTTAACCTTGCCGAAGAAACAATCTTTCGACTTTAAGCAGATAACAAGTGCAGCCGGTTAAAAATCTCCACACCAGAAAAAATACAAAAAAGTAGTAGCTGGCGCAGTTTTAAACGGGGCCAGGGCTTTTTTTACCTTCAGTTGTACACAAAATATGCAGTTCTAAATGGATTTGTGCAGTTGTAGAAGCACTTCTTTGCAGTCAAAACTAGTTGAAAAAGGCCATTTTTCATCCGATTGGGAGTAATTTACCATGGAGGATGGGAAAGGAAAGGAGTTGTGCAGTTCAAAAAATTCCTTAAAAACAGCCCTGAACGGCGCCCGTCAGCTCCATTATAAATATGATATCGCTCCTCGACATTTTCCGTCTTCGATTTTTTTCCCAAAAATACCACACCACTTTCCTTTTTTCTTGTCGCACCGCACCTGACGGCTTAAGCGGAACCAGATAGTGGTGCGGATTTTTAGCGTGGTGAATTATTTTGTTCGGCACAAAGTCGAACGGACTCGAGTCAGGCGCGTGCCATGCGGAGAGAGAACGGCTGAAAAACTGACGATCTTAACAAGGTTACGATTAAGAACTTTATCAGCTAAGAACTTGAAAGGTGTCACATCCATTCGACGAAAACAGTCGAACTTTATCCCTAATTGACATGGTTGATGTAAAAAAAAACACTTCAGAATGCATGTACAATTTTTAACCTGGTGCAAGAACCAGGCCAGTTTATTCGTCGTCTATTTATTACGAGGATATTATTAGGTGGCTATTCAGAAGCGCTCCCGACCACAGAATAGGCTAAAACTGACAGTTTTGAAATGTGCATCATAG
This sequence comes from Lumbricus rubellus, assembly GCA_945859605.1. Taxonomy (NCBI): domain Eukaryota; kingdom Metazoa; phylum Annelida; class Clitellata; order Crassiclitellata; family Lumbricidae; genus Lumbricus; species Lumbricus rubellus. The sequence goes on along the minus strand of OX243822.1, from coordinate 30,631,700 downwards.
AGAATCAGCGTGAGGCCAATACACTTAGACCAGCGGTTCCCAACTCGTGGCCCGCGAGGCCTCGAAAAATGGCCCTCATCTCTCAAAGAATTAACAAAAATATATGAAAAAGTTAACAATTTGAACCGGATAGAACATAATTATAATTATTTTCTTTACAAATTATTATATTTTGAAGTCTATAAACATCAAACATTCTATTTTGAATCAATTATAGCAACTTTTATATGCTTTTAGTTAATTACATTTTAGCATTGTGGCCCCCTAAATGCCCTAATGTCCTTTAACTAAGAAAAAGTGGCCCTCGTGTCCTCCAACTTAGAATAAGTGGCCCTACAGTGAAAAAGGTTGGGAACCACTGCACTAGACAAAGAAGATGTGATTGGAGTCGTGACGTGACCAAAACGCAATTATTGCCAGCCGTCCGACCAAATCGAATTAGACAGTAGTTTGAAATTTGTATCTTCGCTCTAAAAAAATTCCGTGCATACTCGAAGGTGGCAACATGGAAATAATTGTTTTATAACAAGACATGTATACTGATATTGTAAAAAAATTCCATCAACGAAAACTTGCACATTAATTTTTTATAGCACTTTAGGTAAAGGGTGGACCCAAAAAAGTTAGCCTGAAAGTTTTTTGGCCAATATCTTGGCCATAAGTAAGAATTTGTAAATAAAATTTTGCAAGCTTAAAGCCAGTTCATATTTACATACAAAGGCCAAATTTCAAAAAAATATTTCAAACAGAAAAAAAGTTATATCAATTTTAGTAAGTCTACCGAATATTTTTTGACGATCCAAAAACATAATGCAACAAAAGTAACACAAAACGATTTTTATTAAGTCACATCTTAAATAATTGTTATCAAATGAACTTGATAGTGCTTCACAGCTTGTGCTCAATGTGTCCACCAAGGCACCAACCAGTGCCCAAACTTTTTAAGAGCCTCTTTTAAAGTTCTTGATGCATTGTTGATGTGTTCCACAGGTAAATCTTCAAAAATAAACTCAAATGCAACTATCAATCTCTTATCGCTCTTGCTCTTGGTTGCAGGTTGTGGTAGTACTCCAGCATAGCTCTCCTCACATGATAAAACATTGGGTTGAAGCCAGAAGTTTTGAGGGCCATTGGCTTTTCTCAATGAAACCTGAACAATTTACATTGAGCCAATCTCCTTCCATCAAGGGCATATTTCTTAACTCTCAATTTAACTCTTAACTTTTCCATTCTCACTGTTTATCAGAGTACCAGTTAAGCAGAGATTGTAACTTTAGCACCAAGATCTTGCTCATGGAGTGTCTGAAAACACATTTTCTTTGTCATTGACACAATGGGTAATTTAAGTTTTTAAATATATTTCAATTTTATTTTTTAATAGCAAAATTATTAATCTGACAGGCTATTTATTTACCCACTTGATCGTCATCTTGCTAAATGACTTCGCAGTGATGTGTAGCTACACTGGTACCCACTTTCTTTTCTAAATAACAATAATAATAATAAAAATTTGATAATATTAAATTATAATTAATAATAAATATAATAATAAATATAATAATAATATTATAATAATAATATTATAATAATAATATTAATAATAACAAGTTGTATAATAATAATAATAATCGTGGAGGGTTGCAGGTTCTAATCCACCAAAGTTACCATGTAGGGACCTAGGGCAAGTCCTTCACTCGCAATTGCTCAACGCTTCAGCGTGAAACTCCAATTCAGTGCCTGCACTGTATTCGAGAGCGCTTCTGAGTAGAATCCTTGAAAGGGCGCTATAAAAAGTACACATACAAACAAACATATAATATAATAATGATGATGATGATGATTTATGGCAATATCGAGGCTATTTGGTAACAATTATTGTGCATAAATATGAATAGCCTTTCAGCCTGTGAAGTTTGATTTACAAATTCATACAATTGATCAAGATATTAGAAATAAATTGTAGGGGTCTTTTTCGGCACACCCCGTACAAACTTCAAAATATGATATTGTTCCAGCTGAGCTTAGACAATGCCTGCCACCCAACCATCTCCCAATTGGCTGAAATGTTACAAGATAATATTGTATTGATCAGAAAACCCAAAATCCTCGTGCAAAATTTAAATACTTTCCATGATATTGTGGATTCTGGATACTAAGAGTATTTCATTTTCATGAGACTTAAAAATATCCTCTTCATGACATTGGATAGCTCTAGAGCGGTTTGACCAAATTTGATGCTGTTATTTCTACCTGCGCAGTTTTTTTGCATAGATTACAGAAATATAATTAAATAATCAAGGTACCTTCACATTCATTTAATAATCAAACTTGAAAATAATCAGTGATCAATATTTTCATGTATGTCTTGAACAATGCATTCCTATTTTATTTTGAAAGTAGGTTGTCTATAGTGTCTATGTGGCTACCAATAACTTAATAACTGCATGATCCACATAACGCTGGATAGTTGCTCTCAAATTTCACAAAACCAGAGGGTCAAACAAACATTCCGAAAAGGGTGGTAAATATAATTTTGGGGCATTTTCTGAGACTAGAACAATTGACAAAGTGAGCCAAAAATCCCAATTATATGGTTTTTGTTTTAAGAGTCTACAGTGTCAAGAATGGTCCGTTTTGGTATTGCAGGTTGGAATCATGAGTGGTAATTAACATACATAACATAACATAACATTTTTTATTCGGCAATCAACACAAACTTTTACACATACTGTAATTCTACATCATATATGTCTTATGTCGGATCGCCCAGGAGACCCAAAAGGGACCAAAGGTCCCGCTAGCCAGGGCCACCTGAAAGAATTGGTTTAGAAATATTCAGCACGTAAGTTTACACATTCGTTATTAAAAGAGTTGATACCCTAATTATATATTACTGTTAGAACTGTGAAACGGATGTGATCATTTTTAATAGACTGTAAATGAAACATAACTAAGTATTCTTGAGGTGGATTCGAACCTGCAACCCTCCAGCTACAAGGCAACGAACATAGCCTCTACACCACCATGACCTTGACCTACTTTGTGTACTGTCAATAATTTGACAAGCATATCGTACCTGATGTTTCCCTCGTTTACCTCTTCTTCCAGTGATCTTCACTCTCGACTCCTCACTCACATATTGAGTTTTACTCACACTGCTATTTTCAACTGACGCAGCGCAGAGCTATTAGACAATCTTTATTGGTCTCAGTCTTGCTTGGGCCCTTCTGCTTGGAATGACCTCCCTCCTCTATAGCTGAAGTTGATATCTATGGTTTCCTCCTCAGTTAGCCATTACCAGAAGATGTTTTCTCTTGCCGAGGGGTTTCTGCACAGGGAGCGCTACTGAATAGCCCATACTGTAAGACTCCTTTTTTAAACCAGACACAATATGATATGATTTTAGTGCTGTGTTCTCATAAAAGCAATTGTCCCCATTCTTCTTGTTCTGAAATCCAATCTTGTTTGCCTAACTAGAATTGGCACAGTCTTCAGAGCTAGCAAATCATGATGAGAAGATCACAAGTCGATCAGTGTAAAAAAGACAGCTTGAGGTAGACCTTGATTTTATTCTATGCTGTACTGTTATCTTTAGAGATTTTGTACCCTGCCTCTCACAAATCACAATGCAACTCAATCAAAGGTGCTTCGAGCCCAAAAAGTCCTCTGGTCATCCGCTCCGCTCTAGGCCTAGCTATTAAAGACCGTCATGACCCTCTAGTACCACAGTCTCGAACTGCCAGAACATCGTTCCTATTTTTCTTTTGACCCTTTGCTGTGGAATGACCTTTCTTAAAAAATCATAAAAAGAGAACGGACATGAACAGCAGTGCTCCCAGACACATGTAAGATCCCAGCATGAGCTATATTATAGTGGTGGAAGGTTATTTCACCGCAAAGAGTCAATGGGGGCATATGGAAACGATGCTGTGACAGTCCGAGACTGGTACTAGAGGGTCATGACGGTCTATAGAGCGGAGCGGACAATCAAATGTATCTTAGATAGGCCGCCTGATAAGAACATAAAGGTATAGCGTGGATATGGACCCAAAAACAAATCTTTAAGACCGGAGACAACACACGTCGCCAATAAGCAATCATTGACTAGCACAACTGGCCTGTAATATCGCTCATATACAAAAACCAGCCAAACTACCATCAAAGAATGATCCAAATCAAGTTTAAATTTATACCAAAGCAAAATAAACATTCATTATAACTATGCGCCTGAATTAAAACACTGATAGAATTTTTCTGAATTAATAATGCGCTTTTTAATGTTGCTATCGGACATCGCGAATGTGTTTAAAAGTAAACTCAGAATAAAAATTTAGTTGAACAAGTAAGTAAAGCGGTCACTTAAACAATAAAACTTTAAAAATTTATTTCTCGAAAATGTGCAACTTTTCTTTGATGGAAAATGACACTTAAGCTGTTCAATAATATGTAAATACGTGTTTAAAATTCCATCGTGCCACGTGAAAGTATGCACGAAAATTCACATTTTTGGCGTTCAGACTACCGCCTAAATATGCACTGATAGTAAAATGTGATTATAAACATTAATACAATAAAAATCTCTAAATAAACAAAGACGTCTACATTAAAAAGGTATAGCCAATATGAAATTCATTATTTTCGTAAAACGCAACAAAAATATTATAGGCCTATAATACAATAACTACTAAAACTAAGGTAAGGTAAGGATTAAAACTTAGAATATATTAAATTAATAAATAAAGAAAATGAAATTTCACCGAATGAGCACAAGTAAAAAAACTGATCTAAGGACACTAAAACACATAATTCATTCATCACAACAAACATGCCCGCCAAGAAGTGGATCAAATGCCCAGAGTTTCGGCAACTTTTAGGGGTTCTGGCTGGGTGGCTATATGCACAGATTTCATTATTGTTTATAACATTTAAATATTATTGTAAGCTTGCTGTTGCTAAGACTCAGCAACAATCAGTTCAAGTTTAAAATCAACACCTGCGTAAAAATAATAGGGGTTTTATAAATATTAAATCGTAGTTCGCAACGAAATTGTCTAATTTTTTCAATTTCTAGCTAGAAAAATCCTCATAACGCCTTAAAATAGTGTTAAGGTTCGTGACCCTGGATGCAAATCCGGCCATGGGCAAAAAATAATACAGCGTGGATACGGCGCCAAGTGAATAAACAAAAGAGGAGGGATGAGTCAAGAGTTTCTTCGACCTAAGGCAGGTTTCAACGGATAGAGGAGGAGGAGGAGGACGAGGAGGAGGACGAGGAGGAGGACGAGGAGGAGGACGAGGAGGAGGACGAGGAGGACGAGGAGGTTGAGGAGGAGATTGAGTAGGAGGAGGAGGAGGAGGAGGAGGACGAGGAGGTTGAGAAGGAGATTGAGTAGGAGGCGGAGGAGGAGGAGGATAAGGAGGAGGGGAGGCGGAGGAGCAGAAGCAGGAGGGGGAGGAGAAGGGGGACGAGGATGAAGAGAGGAGGATGAAGAGGATGAGTAGGAGGAGGAGGATAACGAGGAGGAGTAGGAGGAGGATGATAACGAGGAGGAGGAGGACGAGGAGAAAGAAGAGGATGAAGAGGAGAAAGAGGACGAGGAGGACAAGGAGGGTAACGAGGAGAAGCAGGAGGAGGAGGAAGAGGAGCAGAAGTAGGACGAGGAGGAGGACGAGGACGAGGAGGAGGATGAAGAGGTGGAGGAGGTATCTACTTAATGAGCCACTGAGGGGTTGAGGGCGTGGTCTTTGGTGTACGCGAAAATTGCTTCGCAAGATGAAAGAAGAAAGCCGTCGGCAAGAAACGAGTTTCCTATAAGACTTGTGTGTACAATGAAACTTCGTTGAAACGTTGAAACGTTGGATCGCGTGGTAAAGCAGCATATTGAATGGCAAGGTCGGTCATGTTACGATCAGGGGTTATTTTAACGTGCAGCTGGACACAAAGTGTGTAGTTGGAAAATGAATTTGTGCAGTTGAAAATCAAGTTTTGTGCAGTTACTTTTTTACACACAACCGCATAAACAATGTAAGTAGCTAATATATTTTAAATAAACTATTTGTAACAACCAAGATTATAAGACATTTTTTGCCGTGAATTTAACTTTAAATTTCTACTGACAACTCTGTTGGCATAAAATATAAGCATGGGCGGAGTTTATCAGGGACTAGTGGGGTCTAAGCCCCTACAAGAATTCACCGACTTAACCATGCATCAATAAGGACTTCTAATGGTAAAAAAACAGGTTGGCAGATTGCAACCTGGGACAATGAGACAAACTAAAAGATAGAAGTAGTTATCAGTTATTAGTAGGCTATTATTATATTATATCACATGATTTTCACATCACTACCGTATATTCACCTGGAGGTGAAGTTCTAAGCATTTTTCATGAAAGTTCAAAGTTGTGCATTTGCTCTCTGATAATGAGATATGTGAAGTAATATCCACGATTTCCGGGTGTCTAAGGTCATCATTTTGATTTTAATATTGTCAAAGATATTCGGGTGTAAAAGGACATTATTTTCATTCCAGTATTATCAATGATTTTCATGTGTCTAAGGAAATCATTTTAATTTTAGTATTCTCAACAATTTTCAGGTGTGTAAGGACATCTTTTTGATTCCAGTATTAGCAACGATTTTCAGGTGTCCAATGACATCTTTTTGAAGCCAGTATAATTAACATTTTTCGGGTGTCTAAAGACATCATTTTGATTTTAGTATTATCAACCATTTTCGGGAGTAAAAATGAAATGTTCAGGGCTTAACGACACTGTTTCATATCGAAGATGATTAGTGTCGGAGGCAGAGAACAACCTCACACTCCACGTTTATATTGCGACCGAGCCACCCGCTGTAAAGATCCGACCGGGAATTGAACCCGGGCCGCCGGCGCGGCGAGCGGGCTACAACCCACTCGACCACGCAGGATCTTCGTTTATAATGTCATCACTTTTGATTTCAATATTATCAACGATATTCGGGTGTCTAAGTAGACCATTATGATTCTAGTATTTTCAACGATTTTCGGGTGTGTAAAGACATAATTTTGATTTTAGTATCATCAACGATTTTCAAGTGTCCAATGCAGAATTTTGATTTTAGTATTATCAACGATTTTCGAATGTGTAAGTAAAAAAAAATATTTTCGGGTGTCTAAGGAATAGTAAGGATATCATTTTGATTTTAGTGTTATCATCGATTTTCGAATGTCCAAAGACATCATTTTAATGCCAGTATTATCAATGATATTCGGGTGTCTAAGTAGAACATTATGATTCCAGTATTTTTAACGATTTTCGGGTGTGTAAGGACGTCGTTTGGATTTTAGTATTATCATCGATTTTCGGATGTCTAAGTACATAATTGTTGGTTTCAGTATTATCAACGGATTTCCGGTGTGAAATGGCATCTTTTGATGCTAGGATTATCAACGATTTTCAGGGGTGTGAAGGCATCATTTTATTTCAGTATTATCAACGATTTTCAAGTGTTTAAAGACATCATTTGATTTCAGTATAATCAACGATTTTCGGGTGTCTAATGTCGTCATTTTGATTTTAATATCATCATCGCTTTTCGGGTGTGTAAGTACATCATTTGATTTCAGTGTTATCAACGATTTTTGGGTGTCTAATGTGATCATTTTGATATTAATATTATCAACGATTTTCGGTTGTCTAAGGAGATCATTATGATTCCAGTATTTTCAACGATTTTCGGGTGTGTAAAAACATCATTTGTTTTCAGTATTATCAACGATCTTCGGGTGTCTAATGTAATCATTTTGATATTATTATTATTATCAACGATTTTCGGTTGTCTAAGGAGATCATTATGATACCAGTATTTCCAAAATTTTCGGGTGTGTAGGGACATCATTTTGATTTTAATATAATCAACGATTTTCGAGTGTCTAATGATATCATTTTGATTTTAGTATTATCAACGATTTCGGGTGTGTTAAGACTTCATTTTGAATGCAGTATGATTAACGATTTTCAGGTGTGTAAAGACATCATTTTGATGCCAGTTTTGTGAACGATTTTTCGGTGTCTAATGTCATCATTTTGATATTAATATTATTAACAGTTTTCAGTTGTCTAAGAAGATCATTATGACACCAGTATTTTCAAAAAAATTCGGGTGTGTAAGGACATAATTTTCATTTTAGTAATATCAACGATTTTTGGGTGTCTAATGATAACATTTTGATTTTCGTGTTACCAGCGATTTTCGGGCGTGTTAAGACATCATTTTGAATGCAGTATTATTTATTAACAATTTTCAGGTGTCTAAGGACATCATTTTGATGCCAGTATTATCAACGATTTTTGTGTGTCTAAAGACATCATTTTGATTTGAGTATTATCAACGAATTTCGGGTGTTTAATGTCATAATTTTGATTTTAATATTATCAACGATTTTCGGGTGTCTAAGAAGATCAATATGATTTTAGAATTATCATCGATTTGCGGGTGTGTAAGGACATCATTTTTGATTCAAGTATTATCATCGATTTTTTGGTGTCTTAGGATATCATTTTGACTTTAGTATTATCCACGATTTTCGGGTTTATAAGGACATCATTTTGGTGCCAGTATTTTCAGCAATTTTCGGGTGTCTAACGACATCATTTTTATTCCGGTATTATCAACGATTTACGGGTGTCTAAAGTCATCATTTTGATGCCAGTATTATCAACGAACTGCTGTCTTGAAGTTGACTTGACTATTATAGAGATCCGCGGGACATTGGAATTCCAGCAGGTTAAGAACTTTTATGACATTATAGACAAAAAATTGGTAGGCCTATTATAATGGACGTCGTTGTTAATCTATTTAATTATTGTTTAGCGAAAATTTGCACATTCCCCTCTCGGCGCTTCGCGTTTTGGCGCTCGTGCTTCTGCCGCTCGGTGGTATATCCAAGCACATGAGGGGCGATTTATGATTTAGCCCCCTCCCCCAAGAGCTGGGACCAAACTCCGCCCATGCAAATGAAGTATTGATTTGAATAGGCTGGCTTCAAAGTTTATACATGTAGCTGCAAACTTCAATCACAAAACTTGCAATAGGCCGACAATAGGCTTCTGTAAATGTCTTTTGAAAATAGCGTATTATTCCAAATCGGAATGACCAATTTAGCCGATGATGATATTCTGAAAATTATGTGCAGTTGAGAAATTTTCTTAAAATAACCCCTGGTTACGATGAGGTGACAATGTCATCATTACAATAATTATTATAATTATCTATGGTGATATTTGATTTAAATTTTGTCAGGTTAAACACCTTTAAAACGTGATTAATGCACGATATATAAAACGTGCAAAATGTCGCTTTCTAATGAAAGCTTCGACTAATTCAAACTTTATAGCTAGCTAAACTTTCAAATGAAGAGCATTAATCGGCAATGTAAAATATGACATCCTGCGAATATGTTTGAAGCAAACCTACAGCTATAAATACAAATTGGAATATAATAATTAAAACTAAAATATTTCGCAATCGTTATCTAGGAAAACACCCACACGATAGCGATAACCAATTATAACTAAAGCTCTTCACTTAGAATTCTAGATAATATGGAATATTAGCTCTAACTAAACTATATAGTTAAAGAGCTTCACTAGAGCCTATCCTACACATATTTTTACCGCCAAAGCTGACATCCGCCGTTATTAGACTGTCAAGTCAGCAGAAAGCAGATTATACATCGCTGTAAACAACCATAATCTTATAATATATTTTCCAACCTGCGTGATCATTACATTTTTATAGCAAGAGAATTTTAATTCGCTTTCGGATGTATTTCGAATTTTCCATACTTCTCCAAGCATAATAAAACAGAGCGATACCATGTGGAGAATACGCCTATTTTAACCTTTAGCCACCCAGCCATCTAAGATAACAGGTTCGTCACCAAATAGAAATCGCTCAAACATCAGTTAGACACCTTTATCTCATTTTCTTTAGACTTTATAAATTTGGCAAATGCGTTATTCGAATAACTCGACCCAAAACAAAAATTGCTGAGTAAGATCAACGTTAACAAACGAACATTGGCGGCCAGACGATGTCACTAAACAATAAAAATTAATGATAGACTTAGACACATTTGAAGGGCTTCCCTTGTATGCCAAAACCCCTAAATTGAAAAACTGGGTTTTTCCGGCAAGGCGTTTGTGGGGCGCCGTGGTGTAGTGTTAGCGTCATTCCCTTGGAGCCGGAAGGTTCGAGGTTCGAATCCACCTCGTCGCACATACAAACATAATTTTTATAACCGAAGCCGCGTAACAGGGAGTTTGCTTTGTACATGCCTGGAAGTAACAGAGGAAGGGAAGGGGGAGGGGAAGGCGGTGGATGAGAGGAGCGAAGAGACCGGAAATCGATTCCAGATGGATTGAGATCCATCACCGCATCTGTAACAACCCTTTGGTCGGTGAGGACCAGACCAACATCATCCGCATTGATGATGGTCGATGGATTCCACTTGCATGCGGTGTATGCCAAAAACAAACATCATCACTTCGGTGGCCAGGATATTAATATTCATTCATTTATTCATTCATTCATTCATTCAAGTATTTATATAGCGCCTCTTCAAGGAAACTATTAAGAGGCGCTCATATATGTGGTTAGAAGTTAATTTGAATGTGAAACAATGTGAGATAAACTTATTGATTGATTGATTGGTTGGTTGGTTGATTAGTTGATTGGTTGATTTATTGATTGATTGGTTGATTGGTTGATAAGGAATGGTGTATTATGGCATTGTGTAAGGCATGGAATGGCATGTTTTATGATGTGGTTTGGTAGTTGAGTGTAAAGTGGGACAATTTAACCGTTAACTACTTTGGTGGCCCTACTCGGCGGAATGTAGGATGGATGTAGGTATGGATGGATGGTAGGATGGATAGTCCCACGCTCCCGTACAGTGATGCGGGCCAGCCGCGCCTTCTCATGCATTGGACCTTCATACTGGAACAGTCTTCCATTAAAAATTCGCGATACTGCATTGCTTTTATCTCATGAAACATTCTCAAGGACAATTAAGACGCACTTGTTTAGAACTGTCTGGTAGCTACGTTAAGCGCCTTCGTGAGGTTATTATAAGGCGCTATATAAATGTTCATATACATACATACATACATACAATCCTAGTAGGCCTACCATCTGGGCTTCTCACTACATGTAGGCCTATAGCCGCTATTATGATAATGTCTATGTCTAGTTCGTTGCTAACTGATTGTTACAATAGTTTGCAATTAAAAAACTTTATTGATTGATCGATTGAATTGATTGGATAGATTGATTGATTGATTGATCGATTGATTGATTGACTGATTGAGTGACTGATTGACTAACTGATTGATTGAATAAATGATCTACTTATATGTGAAGTAATTTGTGTGAGGCCAGTTACAGTGTTGTATGCTTTAATGTGCAATGGCATGATGTGGCAAAGCATTTGAACAAATTTTAATGTAAGAAAAGAATGAAGCGACCTATAATAATATTGCAATAAAGAGGAATGAATGTAAACGAAGTATAATAATAATTATAATTGCTCACTAAATGTTTGATTGGGAATGACGATGATGATTATAGTATGCTATAATTATATACATTCTGGAGTCGGCTATCTATCGACAGAACGAAACTGGCAACTTTCTAGTTACTTTAAAATTACTTAAAAGGTGTCCAAAGTTATAGATCATTGCATAGTGATAGTCGCCACAATTCGAGTTTAGCAAGGCTTTAGTGTATCCTCGTCTTTCGCCAAACGAGTATGAGTGTAGAGCGAACGAATCTTTTCAGTAGTGTAAGTGCATTGAGTTCGCAGTGGGAAACTCTCATGAAAGAACTGGTTCATTAATGCACAATAACAAACACGATATGCCCGGCCTCAATGTTGCACGAAGTGTATAGAAATCAAAACGTACGTGAACAGAGGTTGCTGTCCGCAAATTTTTAACAGAATGGCTATAACATTGGAGAATGATCCAACAATAGTTAGATACCTCTCTTTTAGTTACCAGGTTTCATTATAAGGAGAAATATGCCTAACATTTTGAATAAACTTGGACAAAGAATCACGTTTATACGATTTTTAATATTGTTTTTAAAGGTGTATAAAAGAAACCGTGGATTTAACACCATGTAACAACCATAGCTAACAAACACGTTGTTCGCTCTCAATGTTGTACCACGTGTCTAGACCATCACAACGTACGTGAAAATGGCCACAACGTGTAATTATATAATAGAAAATTTATGCAGTCTCAATAATAAAACGTTTCAGATGATGTGAGTTTACTATTCTATGTCTGTGCACCAAAATGAGGGTATACAAATAGGTCAATTGTAAGAATATTCTTATATTATCTTATTCTGTTAGTGACGGAGATCTCCAAGTAATTTTCTGCTATAGCATTGATCTGGACCTCCGTTTGATAATAAAACTCGAGATGAATAAAATTCCATAATAGTTTAACGGCACTTTTTGAGATGCTGAAAGCACATAACCATTAACCAACCAATACAAAATATTGTATTTTCATGACTATAATATTGGATAATGATTCAACAATAGATAAGATACCTCTCGTTTAGTTACCATGTTTTATTATAAGGAGGCCCATCTTTAGAACATTCAGTTAAACTTGGTAAAACACCCAAATTTATATTGTTTTTAAACATGTTTTTAAAGGTGTCTAAAAGGAACCGTGGGTTTAACATAATGTGACAACCATTAGTTCTGTGTTCCACAATGAACGACAGTTTGTCACAAATCTTTCTCCTGAATAGTAAACCAATTCACATAATTATGTTTAGGCGCAATAAGATGAATTAACAAACTGTGTGTATTGGATACAGCGATGGATAAAGAGGGGACGCCGAAAGTGAAGCCGACGTATCGAAAGAAATCTTTTAAATGGTTCAATTATTTGAACGCTCATAATTATATCTCGAACGAAATCTGAACTCTCTCATCACTACACCATACAAACAATAACGGTGTTAATTCTACCCATATCCATTACGATTAAACCACAATGGCACCAAAGTCAGTTTCTCACTTAATAGAATTGGGGTGGCAGTCACCCCGTGGTGATTTCTCCCCCAGCGATGATGCTTTTCTGGATCACCGAACCTTGTCTAAAGACTTCAAAGTTTGACAAAAAGAGCTCGAATTTATAACTTTTAAATCTGAGTGATTTTTCATGACATTGTAGTGTTTGTGACTTGTAATGAAGGTCAATATTATGATGTTTAAAGTCTGAGATGTATGTATGCTGAAATACACCAGTCAAGAATGAGCTTTGCGTAAATTTGGGAGGGAACTTGCTCGCCGAGACTTCTCCATCCAAGACCCCAATCTTCATTTTATTTAATCACTTTCAGCACCCATGAATGCCACTTATGGTGTCAGGTCGGGAGCGTCTGTGAGGAATTCTCTTTGAGGGTGCGCTATATAAATGTATGATTACAATTACAATTACACTTGCTGGAAATTATTACCTCTGGTTAGCAATTGAGCAAAATGTTGACACCTCTCACGTCGAATGAACTATATAATTATATTTGGGGAGAAGCAACACGAAGTATTCTACAGTTATTGCGAATAACAAATTTATAATGTATATTGAATAAGTTTTAAAAGGTGTCCAAATAAACAGATCATTGCACTGTATCATAGCGTGATACAAAGCAGCAAGAATGGTGTTACAGTAGCAATGCTTCGTAATCTATAAACCATGGAAATAATTTGACTCTGGGCTATAATTAGACGAATTACTTTATTTGATCTTGCCAATCACTACGTGATCACAACTACGAATCTGGTAAGGAACAGAAGTTGAAATCTAGAAACAATAATTCCTGTCATGGCGAGAAGTTTAACATACACGACAGCGCAGCACGCGAACTCACTCACACACATTAAAGATCAATATCTTTCCATCACAATTCGATAACAGTAATTGGATTGCTGGCAACATAGAACAATCAAGCACAATTGCATTTGACGTTGTTGGAGCTTCTACCATCGCCATATTACTTTATGCCTCTCTGTTACATGTAGGTCGGATTTGTTAAAGTCATATAATGTAAAGCCTTTTATGGTCTTTTTATAAAATCTTTCCGCTCAAGTTTCCTCCATACCTTTTTTTAGTTTGATGCACTCTGTTTAAGAGCTGACGTTACATCTTTCGATTCATTCTGCTACACATCATCCGTCACGACTTCCTCTCTCCCCATTATTATAGTCACACCATGCAATGCTCGACACAAGCCACATGGCATATCCTTACCTAGAGTTGATTCTTTTGCCAAAAGACGTTTTGTTACAAGAATGTTGTATTACTTTGCATAAAGGATTTTCTATTTTTCTGTCTCGTCTGCTAGTTTCTGTGCGCCTGCTATATAGCAGTCTAATAAAGAATATATTCACTTACTTTCTTATTAATTTATCTTGATATACTGATCTAGCGATACCAAGTTGTTTTTGTCAAACGACATCGCGTGCCTACAAAGGGGGTTAACAACGCATTGTTCCTTTCGCCAGAAGTGCCAGAACAATGTCCGGAGACAGGAGGGACGCCGCCAGCCATGCATGCCACGACATGGTTACACGGTGCTTAATTGTAACAAACGTAATTTAATCGACTAACCGATTGGGATTGACACTGTGTGAGGACGTAATTTGACTGCGAATCAAGTTGTCAACCAACAATAATACCACAACTATAATAAAGCTCAATTCTTTGATAATCTGGTTATTGCGGATTCTATTATTGACGTCACCTCGCCTATACACCTTACAACCAACTCATGCAACGATTGGATATATTTTATTTATTTAGCTTCTTGCAGAAAGCGTTCAGGTACTGAGCATTTGCAAAATCTAGTCGCAGAACGCGAAAAACATTAATTTATATTAATCATTGAACACGTATCAGAGGTGTTTAAGGAGAGAATGACCTTGCTCAGCGCGACATCTAGTTACCACAGTTAAATGCTTTGTACGAACTTTAATCACATTTAATGTGAGTCCCAATTTTGACCGAATTCCTTTGCTAAAAACGTAGAAAAACATGATCTAGTCGTTGGTCGCGAGAAACATTTATTTATACTAACTATAGAACTCGTATCAAAGGTGTTTAAGGATGTTTAATTAAGGAGAGCATGACCTTGTTCAGCGCGACATCTAGTTACAACAGTTCATGATTTGCAAGAATTTTACTCACATTTAATGCGAGTCCCTATTTTGACCGATTATACATTAAAAATTTAATTTTATTTGTCATTAATATTGCAAATGGACTCACGAGGTACCAGGTGCGTGACCATTTCGGATCAGTGAAAGATGGAAGGTCGTTGGTATCCCTCTTCACTCGTCGCTTAGCAACCTGCTGCTGCAACCACTTCACCTGAACGAAAAGAAACCACTACCTGGTCAGCGTTTCAGCGTAAAACAGTCATTTCGGAATATATGATAAAATAATGCAGAGCCAAGTAGAGCCGACGTGGAGTATAATGTCCGATTTGTCCATACAGTATTTTTTTAAAGTTAAAAACTCATTTGTTTTCAATGCATTATAACTAGATTTGTAGTGAAGCTCGAGCTATTGTGCAAGACTTTTTTTTCTTAAAGCGCGATAAAAATGACTAATTGTATTGTAGGCTATTGTATTGTATTGTATTGTACTGTACTGCACTGTACTGTATTGTATTGTATTGTATAGTAATGTAAATCACAAGGATACTGTGTAGAATATAATTTTATAATAATTTTCGTTTAATCAACAATCCGACGCAACCGATTACAGTGTACAATTATGCAGTTTAGACAATTCACAAGAACGCAGATCACAGAATACATAAATCTTAACTATACTAACTGAACAGACAGCCAGCAATACATGGCGGTAATAGCAGCCTTCAAAGCTTGTCCGCCCAATGGGGGCTCGAACTCGCTACTTCTCGCTATCTATGACACCGTGTTATCCATTGCGCTAGCGGGCCCCTTACAAGGTATACGTAAGGAGTGCATAGGATAAACTATGTCACAATATTATAGGAACTTAGGAAGAAAGGATAAAGAAAATAAAGGAAATGGAGTGTAATAAAATACAAAGAAATAAACGTGACGAAAACAAATGGTAAGATAGATAAGGCAGCATTCATAATAGCTCAATAGAACGAATAGGCCTACGTCCTAAACATCATCATTTTGTAAATTATGTATACAGGGTGGTCCAAAATAAACCGCACAGTGACAGTTTTCTTGATATAATCAGCCAGGTGCGAAGGAGAACAGTCAATATTATTGTCAGCACGTTCTTGGTGATGGTCTTTTACCTGACATCCGTGCAATATGCCAACACCACACTTGGACCCTACAGCAGGACGGCGCTCCATCACACACCGCCAAGAACACCATGGAGTAGGCTATCTGCGACATGAGAATATTTCTTTCATTGAGCCTGACATGTGGCCCCCAAACAGCCCGGACTTGAATCCAGTCGACTACGCTGTTTGGGGCGCCCCTCAACAGATGGTATACCGTCGTATAGAAGTTTCACCACAGTGGATCAGCTGAAAGAAACAATCGTCACAGAGTGGACCAAGCTGTCACAGCGTTTCATTGACCGCGCAATTTATCAATGGCGTCGTCGGCTTCAATGCGTGGTCGAGCAGCAAGGAGGACACATTGAACATTTCATGTAACGAAATCCATCCATGTAATGTTACAGTAAAAATAATTGCTGAGTTTTTGTGAATTTTCACGGTCATATTTGAATTGGTCTGAATAAAATACTATCAATTTATCATTGTGCGGTTTATTTTGGACCACCCTGTATATAAACACCCTATATATCAAAATGCCGTGAGTCCTGAGCGCAGTCTGACATTGTGGATTGTGTGCTCTTACCATATTTATAGCAAAAGAAGATTTTAAATAAAGGTGTTTTGTGAGGGACTGCATACTAGTGCATAACTATTGTGCTTTGTTTAGTGACATCAAAAGCCTACAGCATTATACGTGGATAAGTCATTACATTAATTGTCATAGAAAAAAATGAGTAAAAGGTAAATGATATAGGATAAGATAAGGAATGAGAAGATAGGGGATGGCGACTGGTAAGGTAAGATAACGTAAAGTCCAGAATGGTAAGGTGTTACAGGTTGTTGAAGCGCCACTATATAACTAATGGCGAAGCATCAAACGATGGCGCTCATCAACTGTAACCGTCTCAGATGAGAGGGATTGAACCCCGCACCTGCCGACAACTCTAACCAATCGTCAACCGTGCCAATCCGGGCCAATTATTAGACGAAGACGAATGCGATCTGGACGAAAGGATCTCATTTATCGCTTACTGTCAACATGGGCGCAGTTCATCAGGGGCTAGAGAGGGCTAAGCCCCTCCAAGAAGGCCCAGATTCAACTTTTTCACCATGAAAATGGTATCCTTTTTCGAGGTTCGCCCTCCCAATAGGACCCATACTCGAGGTTAGTTCCCCCACCCCCCCCCCCCCCCCCCAAGAACGGAAACCAAACTCCACTCATGACTGTCAAGAGGGAAAAACTTCCGCTAACATAAATCCTTAATACGCCATTGCACTTTGCGTGGAGTCCACAAACGTCAACAGTTGATGACAGGATGTCTTAACAAAGTGCATTTGCACGCAAAATCGCAGAACCGATCTCGAAATGAATTATTATTGGATGCACTTACAAATTTATCGTCTAATTTTTTTCGAGCAATTCTATGAATGGAACTATTCGTGCAAGACGCGATATAAAATGGCATGAATAATTATTTATTCGTTAGATAAAAATTAATGTGCTCTGGATCATGAAGGCCTAGACTGCTTCACGGCCTACTTCATGAATAAACATGTGTCGCCGAACATAAACATTATGAATATTCATTTCGATACTGACTTCATAGGCAAACATTTTCATGTCTAATGGCAAGCCGGGAAGCGTTTAGATAACACAACACGTCGACAGACAGATAGACAGACAGACAGACAGACAGACAGACAGCAAGATCTTGTCCCATGGCCTTTTATGAGCAAACCACGCGTTGGATAAACAAATGACAGCGTCCGCGTAATAGTATTGGCTTCTGACAACAAGGTCGTTCTACTTCGCAATAAGTGTCCCTTAATTATATACAGGAATTGTGGGAAAGCGGTCATCACAACCGCGCGAGTATGCAGTCATGTAAGTAAGAAGTAGTATATTAAATTCAGGTGACTGACGTATTTTAGCGCAATTTACGAATTTATAAAATAAAGAGATTCCCTTTTAGAGGTGTGCAAGGAGAGCACCACATTGATCAACGTTTAACGCCACCTAGCGACCTCCGAACCTTTTCATGTCGATACTAATATACAAAAAGATTCATCTGAGGAATAAGAATTGAACATTTTCATCATCACCATCATCATCACCATCACCATCACCATCATCGTCGTCGTCGTCATCATCATTGTCATCATCATCATCATCATCATCATCATCATCATCATCATCATCATCATCATCATCATCATCATCATCATCATCATCATCATCATCATCATCATCATCATCATCATCATCATCATCATCATCATCATCATCACAATCATCATCATCATCATTATCATCACCACCACCATCAAAGCCGCCCAACTTCCACCACCACCATTGTCAACATCATCGTAATCATGGTCATCTTCATGTAACCGTTTAATACATCGTGATCGTCATCACCATCGTCGTCGTCATTATTGTCATCATCTGACTATGAAAAATCTAATTGACTAATCCCAAGTTTCAATATGAATTAATGCAATGTAACTTCTATGGCGCCAATCTTGAAGCAACAAGAAATCAACAGAATCACTAAGTCACAGCATGGGTCAAAATACAGGAACCGTATAATGCACGGCGATAATTATAATGATAATTATAATGCTCGTCTTAGACACCTTTTACAAACTTTCTTCCTAGGCTATAAATTAAAAAACTTTAAATCACTCGTTCTGAACAAATTAATAATGCAATAATAATATAATGATATAATGCTTGTCTTAGACACCTTTTACAAGCTGTCTTCCTACGCTATAAATAATGAAACAGATTTAAGTCATTGGTTTTGAACAAACTTCTTACTAAAGGTTAGACCCTTTAGTAAAAGATTTTGTTCAATACCCATAAACGGTCCACAGTGACCAAAATCGTAAAAGAGCGGTCTAACTCCGCAAACTGATACAGTACGGCGTACATTGTCATTCGGAAGACTTTATTAACCCTTTAGAGACCAGCTACATATGTTTTCAATGCATTTTAGTACATGCGGGTTGTTAAAGGGTTAAGGAAGAAGTCGATGCCATATTAAATAAACAGAAATATACTAAATTTCCGTAGCAAACCCATTTTTACGGAAACCAGCTATTTATAAGTAGGCCATAGACGGCCATGATTGCTAAAAAATTTGTTTCTTGTTTTCATTTGCATTGTTTTTGTTGTTGTAATTGTTGTCCTAGAACGACGTTAAACTGTGGAATAATAATAATAGATTTATTTCATGTTTCATTTTCTTGTACGGACAGTTACTGCACGAAAGCTTAATTCAAATTATCTCGTCGAGTACAAACGATGTAGGGCCTAATCTTTTTCACGTCCCTTTTCAGCCAGTGGTATGCCCTGAACGAGTATGTTATTTTCAAGGTAACAATTCGTTACAATAATTGCCAATATCATAAAGACAAGTCCGTTAAGACATGGCGGATGTCTGTATTGTCAGTATTTAATCAGGCCCACTCGTCTGGAGAGGGGGGAATCAAGGTCTTTTGTGGATGGACAAACTAGCGTCCAAAAGGGCAATCGCCGACGTGCGTAGCGCCGAGCAAGAAGTGGTGTTTTGGACGGAGGTTGTGTCCTCTAAAAGACCATAATTTGTTTTGAATATCTACACTTGACTGGTAGCTTTGGAAGCGGTCTCTTGACAAAGTTGCTCCTTTAATTAAGTACTGATAGATGTGAATGAATAATAATTATATACATAACAGGTCCACTGATTCATTTTGAATTGCCGCATTGTAATCGCAACATTTTAGAGTCTCACATGCTTTACTATTTCAGTGATAATAAAAGCGATCGGAAACTTCAACAAATATATTTGTGCATTATAATAATGATTTGGATTTCTCTTTTAATTAATCTTGCACGATGCAAAGGTAACATTAAAATCAGAATTGTTGTTACCCCCCAAAAGCATTTAAACTGAAGCAGAATTTCTCGCATTTGCTGCTACATATTTATTGTGTAGAGACATTGAGCCAC
This sequence comes from Lumbricus rubellus, assembly GCA_945859605.1. Taxonomy (NCBI): domain Eukaryota; kingdom Metazoa; phylum Annelida; class Clitellata; order Crassiclitellata; family Lumbricidae; genus Lumbricus; species Lumbricus rubellus. The sequence goes on along the minus strand of OX243822.1, from coordinate 30,611,347 downwards.
AAGCCCTTCGCTTACAATTGCTCTAGAGTCCTCAGAATGAACCAACCAATCCATCTATCTTGTCGAAACAACCTGTCTTTCTTTCATCGACCTAACTTTGTGGGGCACGGTGGTGTAGTAGTTGGAGCCGGAGGGTTACAAGCTTGAATCCACCTCAAGCCGCCGTGTATGAACAATGGACATTGAGCATATCTTATACTCGCAATATTATTGTTCGTGCAAATCGGCGCAAAAATTCTGATTCTGCGTCCGCGCGGTAGCTGGGAGCGCCACTCAATAGCAAGCTCAAAGGGGCGCTAGAGTATATGCGCTGTAGCTGGGAGCGCCTCTGAATACGAGAAATAAATAAACTCCCCAAAATATATTTAATCTGAATTTCAGCAATTGAGACCTTCACCACTACAATATCACGCAAAAGTGCTCGTTTAGACACCTTTAGCAATTTGTTTCAAACATCTATAAATATTGCAATTGGAGTTCCAAAATAAATATGACCGATCTTCAAGCTCTAATGTAAACGGCTAATAATTATTATTGTTGGCAACAACAAGGTGATTACGTTAATTGATAGACAATGTCATGGTTAAAGTTGGGTGGAACCAGCCTAAAGTCGACTATAAATGAGGAGGGTGACGCTCATCAACTACGCCATGCCACTGAGTCGTTAAACAGTTATCAACCATGTCGAAGCAAATATTATTATTAAATTCTAGTGTTGGGTTGTGATAGCCAACACCTTGACAACCGCAAGATGTGACCACACAATCACTATTTCTGTCTAATACGCTTTTAAGTAACCGCAGAATTTCCCAACATCTAATGTAGGCTACTACCAAATCGCCGCATGGGTAAACATACTATTACCGAATGCACGACGATAATATATGTCGCATGATAAAATACTCGTCTTAGAAACCTTTTATACGTAGCCTTCGTGCGCTATAAATAGAGTAACAGCGTTAAATTAATTATTAGACTATTGGTCAGTTCGTGCTAAAATGGCAAAGTCGGCGTAAACGGTCCTGTGTGACCACAGTCTAAGCCTTCTAAGGCATTCTATGGCCAGTATTACTTCTGCCCCACATTTGCAGTAGGAAGTCAAGGTCAGAGTTACCACTCATAGCTTTTTCATCCTAGATCTTGATTTTTCAGTCTTGTCTAGGTTTCTATTTTTTTGTGAGAACGTAGCCTTTTTCTCTCGCCTGTTTTTCCGCCTTTTTACATACAATTTTTTTAATGTGAAAATGCAGAACAGACGCGCAACAAATTCAAAATTTTGGGAATTTGGACCAAAAATTGCAAAATTTGGAGCGAAACACTCAAAGAGAAGGTCATCAGAAGTTTTATCGGGAAGAAGATAAAGGAGAGCAAATTTTGACCATCGGACGATTGAAAAGGGTCGTCAGAAAAAATTTCAAGCCGAAAAATGGGGAAATGCATGCATTTTTGAGTGAAATTGTCAATTTAGTTTTTTTAGCCTTTTTTCGACCGAATCTGACCTTTTTCTGCCGAATCTGACCTTTTTCAAAATTAAGAGTGGCATCCCTGGTCTTTGGACGGGGGGGGGGGGGACAAACGAGCGTCGATGTGCCTCTCTAAATCATAATTTGTTCTGAATTTCAACATTTTAATGACAGCATTGTAAGCAGTTATCTTGACAAAATGGCTCATTTCCACTGCTGATATAAGTGAATAAACTAATTATATTAATTAATTCATTCACTTTTATCAGCAGTGAAAACGAGCCATTTTGTCAAGATAACTGCTTACAATGCTGTCATTAAAATTAAATATTATTTATAATCATAATAGGCCTAATGATTCCTTTAAAATTGCCGTAGGCCTATTGTAATATCAGCAATCTTTTTCATCAAGCCAATATTGTGGGGCTCGGTAGTGCGAGAGGGAGGGTTACAAGTTTGAATCCACCTCAAGCCGCCGTGTATGGACTTTGAGCATGTCCTTCACTCGCAATTGTTCGTGCGCCTCGGTGCGAAACTCCGATACAGTGTCCGCGCTGTAGTTGGGAGCGCCTCTGAGTAGTGAGCTTGAATGTGCGCTATGGTAAATGCGATAAATAAATTAAATCACATAAATATTACATTTAATCTGAATTTCAGCAATTATTGAGAACTTCGCCACTGCAATATCACGCATAAGAGAAACCAAGAGTGCTCGCTTATACACCTTTTGCTACTTGTTTAAAAACGCTATAAATACCGCAAATGGCGCAAAAAATGTTTAGGTCTAATCGGGTTGATGTTAATGACTATAATGACTGTTTAATTGGCGGTCACATGGTGATGACGTTAAGCGATAAAATATTTTAAATTGGATGGAGCCATCCAGAAGTCGACTGTAACATGAGGAGGTGACGCTCGTCAACTTCGTCATGACAATGCGTCGTAAAACAGTTACCAACCATATCGAAACAAATAATATGAAATTCTAGTGTAGGATTGTGATGGCCAACACCGTGGCAGCTGCTAGATGTGACCACACAATCACTATTCCGGTCTTATCAGTTTTATGCATCCGCAGAACTGCCTCACATCTGCTATAGTGGTTTTCTATTTGAAAAAAAAACCTGTAACGAGTCTCGGATCTAATGGACAACTATAATGAGTAATTGCACACGCAAGTATGAACTTATATACTCTGTTGCTCGTGAATCAGGACAGATAATTATCAACAAGTTTCGTTGCAAGTTGTTCACAATCCAAGCAAGAAAATTGAGAACTCATGCAGTATTTTGTTTTACTATGTGTTCAATAGAGGAGAGGGTATGCTGGTGACGTTGCTGGAGGGACGTATGGAGGGGAAGACAACGAGAGGCAGAAGAAGATATGCTGAGTGACCTCGATAATGGAGATGTACAATTGTACATGGTATCACCAAGAGGAAGGCGCAGGACAGAGCCGGATGGCGGAGGTCGGAAGGGATCACGAGGTCGTCCATGTCACAAACCTGTTCAACAGCAGAAGACTGAAGAAAATTGTGTTCAATGAACATTTCGAAATTTACAAGTTTGAAAGATAACATTGGAAAGAAGCCATCTATTTGTTCAAGTAATATAATACTTGTACAAATAGTACATTAATCATAGATTATAATTATGCACAATAATATGAGAGCACCATAATCATGAACGAGTAAATAACAACACTGAATCATGTAATAGTGAATATCACCACAGTGTATCATAATTTTTATAATCTTTCTCGATCGGTGACTCTAATGACTTCCTGTGGCACTTCACCGGCCACCTAGGGTCACTCTACCCTGCTCCATTCTAGCCTTAAGACTGCCGAATTTAGCCGAGGTTGGGTCAGGAGATACCTAGATCAGACTATGCTTATGGTAGATAAGCAGTATGAAGAAGTCCGTGTGTTAGTTGACAAAGAGAATAAACCGAACATTGAGATTTAAAGAGTTTGAAAATCTGGTTCACAGAACACAAAGGTCGTTCGTTAATAACGGGTATCTTATGTAGCGCCCGTTTGGCTTTTAATTCCCGATCATAGAAAATTATCGTGTAGATACATTGAGCCGCGTGCTCTTTCTAAAACACCTTTAGAACTGTGTATTGAAATGGTATAAATAATTGAAATGAAGCAATATTGCTTAGGTCATAATGGGCCAACTTTACCGGCCATAATTATTGGCGGCCACAAGTGATAACTTATAATAGAGTTAAAAATTATGGTTACAGTTGGGTGTAGCCAGCCAGAAGTCGACTATTTATGAGTAGGGTGACGCTCATCAACTTCGTCTTGACAATGCGTCATAAAACAATTACCAGCCATATCGAAACAAATATATGAAATTCTAGTGCTGTATTGTGATAGCCAACACCGTGATAGCCGCAAGATGTAGCCACACAATAACTATTCCGTTCTTATAAGGTTTAAGCAACCGCAGAAATGTCTCACATCTAATGTACGATGCAACGGGTAATCAGGTCAATTATAAATTTATAATACACATGTACGAGAAAGCAGTCTGCTAAAGCAGAGAAGAAATCTATGTCAAATAATATAAGCGATAATTCAAAGAGGTCAGTTTTTATGATGACAATGAAATGACACAGGAGATTGAACAGAATCAAAGATGCAGTAAAAGTTTCAGAATCTGGTTCAGGCAAAAGAATTGGTCTCGTCCGTGTTTAATCTGAATTTCAGTCATTGAGACCACTACAACATCACGCAAAAACAAAAGCGTGCCCTTTTTAAAACACCTTTAGCACGTTGTAGTAAAATGGCATAAATAGCCTACACTTGCTTTCGTCTGTGTTGAATTCATATTGATGAACCTGGACGCATTCATGACGACATCAAAAGTCGCTCATTATATCTGGCTAGTTGGCAGCTAACGGAATTGTCGGCATGCACGGCGACCTAATGATAGCTCTAGACTAGTCGGTCTCAGTTGGTTAGTCGCTGCATAAGAGGGGTATTTTCGATTCGTCCATGTGCACTTGAAGGAAGTTTAAGATGTCAGTATTGGAGGTGCAATTCGTAATTCCGCTAGATAGATGGATGGATCCGATTTGACCAGGGTCTATGACAACAGAGGCTGTTACCCTGGACAGAAATTTGCACGGCATATTTCAGCACTTATGAGCACTTATGTCCAGAAAATTAATAGCCTTATGTGCGACGATGAGCTTATTTATACCATTCGTTTTCGCCATCACAAAATTCAATTGATGTGTGACACGACTCATTTACAATGTGGGGTGCGGTGGTATAGTGGGTATGTTCGTTGCCTTGCAGCCGGAAGGTTGCAGGTTCGAATCCCGCCTCAAGCCACTTCGTAGGGATCTTGGGTAAGTCCTTATAATGATTCAATGAAACTGATGCTTTCTAAAAATAGTGGAACACGAAAGTGTATTCGTTAGTATGCTGGATTATCTGTTGAGAGATATTGGGTCAAAGCACTGAAATGACGTCAAATTCGATTGAGACTTCTGATGAAATAATTCATATTACACAAACAATTTTTATTTTTATCTTTTTACGATAACAATTCAGCGATATCATGACCATTGTCAACAGAAATTATTGTTTTGAAAAGATCTCACAGTTTGTGTGATTTAACAAAACTGAATATCAAAATACTTGTCGACCATGGTGTACCTGTCTGTCTTAGAGGACTTATTATCTTGTTCTGTCTCTAGTCATAACCATGATAGAGCACCAGAGCCGCTCTTGGTGAACAAGCATTCTCGAGTCATTGGATATAGCTTTTGACTCTCCACTTGTATGCTGCTGGACTGGATGCTGACAGAAGATGGATACAGTGGACTGAAAAGAGAAGCGCAGAACAGAGAGAAATGGCGTCATTGGACAGACGAACCTGCCTGACGGCAGAGAACATGAAGAAGACGAAGAAGAAGCAAATGACAAATTTATAGGTTCTGTTACATTGTGCAATAATTTTTACCAGATTATTCCAATGCAAACAAATAGCTACTGACGCATTTATATGTTCTGTAAAAATTGTTTAAAAGGTGTCTAAAGAAGGTCCTTCATTATCAAGCTATTAACACAAATCGGGCAAACTAACGACCAATCCACCAATACACAAGTCAACGCAGAACAAACAAAATAACATCGCGGATGTCTGTATGGTCAGCATTTAATCTCGACCCCTCATCTAGAAGAGGAAATCAAGGCCTTTTCTGGGAGGGGGGACGAACAAGCATCCTAAAAAGCGATCGCCGCGGTGCGCGGCGACAAACAAGATTACAAGAAGCGGTGCTTTGGACAGTGGATGTGATATCTATACCATAATTTGTTTTGAATTTGCACTTTTGAGTGGTAGCATTGGAAACGGTCATCTTGACACTTTAAGTGTTGATAGATGTGCATGAATATTTATAATCATAATGGATGGATGGATCCGATTTGACCAGGGTCTATGACAACAGAGGCCGTTACCCTGGACAGAAATTTGCTTGGCATATTACAGCACTTAATGCAAGTTATATATAGGCTAACTGATTCATTTTAAAGGGTTCAAAATTTCGAATCCGCTTCAAGCCGCTGTGTATGGACCTTGAACAATTTCCTTCATTCGCAATTGTTCGTGTGCATCAGCGCGAAACTCTGATGCAATGTCCGCGCTGTAGTCGGGAGCGCCTCTGAGTAGTGACCCTCAATGGGCGCTATGGTAAATGCGAGAAATAAATAAATCACATAAATATTACATTTAATCTGAATTAAAGCAATTGAGAACTTCACCACTACAATATCACGCAGAAACAAGAGTGCTCGATTAGACACCTTTATCAAATTTATTACAAATTTTATAAATAACGCAAATTGTGCAAAAAGTTTAGGTCATCCATGGTTGACGTTAATGACTATAATAACTATTCAATTGGCGGTCACATGGTTACGCGATTAAAATGTTTTAAAGTTAGATGGAGCCATGCAGATTGCAGAAGTCGACTATAAAATATAATAACATATTGTGTGGATTGCGTGCATATTAAAGTAATTAAGTATACATATGTGCTTTTTTGAACCGCCTGCAAACGCATTGCGTTTATAAATCGTCGAAAACTCTAAGACACTTACTAACTAGTCGTAAGGTAGCGCTCAGTCAGCAAGTAGGCTAAGGTATCATGCAGAATTAGATAACAAGTCCGCTTAGCGAGAGAGGCCAGACTATGATGGTTTATAATTAGCATTTTTATATTGATCTGGACGTGTAAATCACACGACGTCGTGCTGTGAGAACTTTTCAAACAATAATTTCTGCCGACATCAACGATCGCTGAACTGAGTCTTAAGCTGACAATGAAACACAAGCGCGTGAAATTCCGATGCAGTGTCCGCTCTGCATTCGGGACCGCCTCTGAGTAGCGACTCTGAGTAGAGATCTTGAAGAGGCGCTATATAAATTTATGTGATTGACAAGCGAATTAGCAGAGCGAAAACACACAAATAGACCTAGAAGTCCAAAACTATACACCAATATATAAACCGAGTATGTTCGGTTACCAATAACAGATCTAGTGCTCTATAATTATGCCCAGCGACAGAATAAGATAAAAAAAAAACCGCTAAGACAGAGAGAGCGACTATGGTATATAAAAGTACATCGATATTGAGCTGTGTTAAATCAAACGAACTGTGAGAACTTTTCAGACCATAATTTTTGTCGACATTGATCGTGACATCAGATTATCTCGTTGAATTATTATCGTAAGTCTATAAATGAATACGATAATTGCAGGAAGTCTCCATCCAAAGCGACGTCATTTCAGTGCTTTGATCCAATTATACCTCTCAACAGATAATCCTGCATACTAACGAATGCGCTTTCGTGTTCCACTATTACAGAAAACCATTATAGAAGACATACGTTTCAATTATATGTAACTATCATATCGGAGTATTTATAAGACATTGGACCAATCGATAAAGTGCAAATGACTGATTTATATTCTCTGTTATAATTGTTTTAAAGTGTGTAAACGACGACCTTGTCAAATCCGGCGCATGTTGCCATCTAGAGACTCCTGAGCTGTTGACGTTGACTTCAAGTTACTTCTCGAGGTAATCAGACATAGAATAATAATAAAGTCTCAAATTATGATTGTTTGCTTTTTACGGGAAGTTACACACTGCGAACGTCACCAAATTATTAAGTGTTATTAAATAGCTAAATACAAATTTATATGTTTCTATAAAAATTGTTTAAAAGGTGTCTACAGAAGGTTTTATCAAGTTATATCGCCAATTCGGTACGCTAACGACCCCACATTCGTTTACCAATACACAAGTCTCTAGGGCCTATAGGCCCTCTATGGTTGACTCGTCAGTGTTCTACAAACTCCATAAAACTTTCTTTGTTTCACCGTGGATGGACTGGGAGCGCTTCTGAGTAGATTTCTTGAAGGGGCGCTATATAAATATTTGAAATGTGTGAATGACTGACTGACTGACTGGCTGAATGAATGGATGGATGAATGAATGAATGAATGAATGAATGAATGAATGAATGAATGAATGAATGAAGTTCAACGCAGAATGAACCAATACAGACTAAAGAGTTTTTGAAAAATCTTGTAATTATTCCATTATTTATTCATCCAAGGTTTAACGTCGTGGTATGTCGAGACAACGCTGATGACAATCAATCAAGGCAACATACATGGCAGTGAATCTGAATTAAGTCATTCAGGAGATAACAGATTTTTAAGCTGTCGTATATATATCATTACACTGAGAGTTGTTTTAAAGGTGTCTAAAGGGCGCTTCGTAATCTTAAACATTTTTGCTATCTATCGACGTCATAAGCTGACTTAATTAACATACTTCACAAGATAATCAGAAACCTTGTTCATACAATGTCCTACGTTTTTACGACAACACATTTTCATTTACATTTTTAAAGATCATTTACTTAGCGCCGCACATTTTTTCACAACACCATAGCACACACACACAATTACAAGAGAAAACAACGGTGGTTCATATATTTCATAAAGACCCATAAAAATTTCATGACACTCAAATATGGTGCTTCAACGCAAAATGAACTATTGTTATTTCTATTGTTATGCACTTCAATCAGATAGCATAGATCCCTACACGACAACCTGTGAGAACAATGGCCGGTGACGACAAAAGAAAAAAGCTTCAAGACGAGGATGTCCATGTAAAGTATATTCTTTCAATTTCAAAGTAGCCTATGACACATAAAGGTGACATAACGCAACAAGGTTACAGATGGGAGATGTAAAATAAAACACATAAGTAGTAATAAAGTTTAGTAATAATGATTAATGTAAGCGACACTATGTAAGCAAGGAGGGGTCGTCACCGAATTTAGACAACTTGCGTAGGGTGCGTACGGGTTGGAAGTGGTCTCGACAAAATGTATACGTACGCAAAATAAATCTCTAAATATGAAGTCCACTTTAGACTATTTTTATCTCTGTAAAATAATCGTCCGATGGCTTTGAATTAAATTCTCTTCAGATCTAGAAAGTAAACCATAACCGTTAACAAAAAATAGCCAGCAAATAGGATGTTTGCCCCCCAAAATAAGTAGTAGTCTTTGGTGAAACTAAATGTTTTACCGATGACTTTAGCTAGGGGGGTCGATATGCGCATTTGAATGAACGCATTCATGGGGAATTCCACAGAATCTACGTGCTACGTAACCAATATGGACTGTATACTTGTCATGTCGTCTGTCAGGTATCAGAAGTTGTTGTTGCCAAATTTATTATTTTAAATTTGGACAAAGTCTCGTTATTTAATAGCCACAGGTTGGTTGTTTCAGTTTAACGACGCTGTATGTTAACAAATATCATTAGCGTCACCCTCCTCATATAATTTTCAATTCTTGGAATAACCACTGCGAACATACAAACAGAACGTTGTTGAATAGTAATACTTTCGTTATATAACCTTTAATATGATTTCTATCGAGCTTATAAATACGTACTTTTGAGCTTTTATCGTAATTAGAACTATCCAAACTCCATATATTTTATAATTTCAATGAACAGTTTATTTCGGGTGTCTAACCAAACCATTTTACGACTGGCCTTAATTCAGCGGTTCTCAACCGGGGGTCCGCGGCGATGTGCTTCGGGGTCCGCGAGCAAGTCCTGAAAATTATATATTTCTTAGTTAAAAACCTAGATACAATCAAACAGATAAATTTTTGATCAATTTTTCAATATTTCCTCTTTTTAATGGCGACATGAAACTAATAATACGCTGATTAATGACAAATTCATCTGTTTTAGATGGGTCGGTTTGTTTCAGTCTCTAGATAAGATATAGGATAATACATCATAATAGAGTCGCAGAGTGCTTTAAATGTTCTATAAAATTTTATTGGGGGTCCGTGACCGTGGCCCAAAATTAAAAAGGGGTCCGTGAGTCTGAAAAGGTTGAGAACCGCTGCAAGGCTTAATTGATACTTTTTGTATAAACGACGCATATCAGTTACAGTGTGTCTTATCAACTACAATGCGTTCAATTGGCGCTGGCAAAGTGGAAGAAAGTGGCGCAGGGCAATGAGCGAAAGTGACACTGAAATTTCGAAAAAAAGTCTTGTCATGATGGCATTAATTTTAACATCCGACCTCTTCATTGACAATCTAGCTACGCACTACTAAACCATAGCGCAACCATATAAAACGAATCTTGATACCTTTCTAATATGGCCGTAAAAGTTCAATGGCATCTGAATGGGATGCTGGCAACATAGAATGAACCAGATTCTGTTACAACGTTACTCATCAACCCATAGTTGATCAGTTGCTGGTTAGCTGCACTGCACCATAACAGCACCGATAAGCGGCGCCCTCCTCATTTCTTCAGGCATGAACTGGCACTACCGATGTAGTCTACCATAGTACACAAAGTCTCACAATTCTATCGCAACAGATAAAACTCCGATGGCAGCAGTAACTTCGGTAATTTGATTTAGTGTAACCACGTCTGTCGATTTGCGAAAATCCTCAATTGAAAAATTTATAAAGTTTTTAAACATCGTATTAAAGGTGTCTTAAAAATGGCATTCATTATGTATGCGATTACCGTCATCTGTATCTTGAGCTATTGTAATTGTAATTGTAATTGTAATTGTAATTGAACATTTATATAGCGCCGCTCACAGATTCAGTAGCGCTCCCGACCCTAGTTAGCACTGCCGCTAACGAACAGCATAGTCTTCAGGCGTTTCCTAAACAAAGGGAGAGAGAGACTAAGAAGCTCAAGACGAAGTTTGTGAGGAAGACGGTTCCAGTAGGATGGGCCAGCATAAGCAAAGCTTCTGGACTGGGCAGTGGCTCCACGCATGCGAGGCACGACAAGGAGGCCGCTGGCTGCCGAGCGAAGGGCAGAGCGGCCGGGGAGAGAGGAGACCGGGATGCAGAGAGAACGGAGGTAAGAGGGAGCTACCCCAAGAAGAGAATTGCGCATGAGTGTCAGAATCTTAAACTCAATGCGCTGTGGTACAGGAAGCCAGTGGAGAGTGTCCCGAATAAAGACAGAAATATGAGAGAACTTGGGAAGACCGGCAATTAGGCGAGCAGCAGCATTTAGAATTGTCTGAAGTTTAGAAAGGATGAGTGAGGAGAGACCGGCGTAAACAGAGTTCCCAAAGTCAACCCTAGAGCAGATCAGGGCATGAACAAGCGCCTTAACAGCTTGCGGAGAGAGTGAATGGCGAATAGTTCGCAGCTGGCGTAGGTGGTAGAGACATGTACGTGAGACACGGTTGACATGGTCCGAGAAAGAAAGGGCTGAATCCAGAGTGAAACCCAAGTCACGAACTGTGGGAGAGAAATGGACATCAGGAAACAAAGTACGGAGGAGCTCCATGTCGATCTTCGCAAGCTGGGCTCGGCCTCCAAGCCAGATGTATTGGGTTTTTTCAGAATTCAGGCGGAGACGGTTGGAGGACATCCACTGGTCTAGGGCCGAGCCCGAGGTGGCATCAAGAATAGTGGCAACCAGTGAGGCAGCTGTACTGGACGGGCCATGAACAAAGGCTTGCGTATCATCAGCGTATTGATGAGCCGAAGCACCCTTGAGGGAGAGTATGAGTGATAGATCTGCGGTGTAGAGTATGTAAAGAAGCGGTGCCAGGACCGAGCCTTGAGGCAAGCCGTATGGAACAGGGGACCAGGCAGAGCGTGTGGACCCAAAGATCACAGATAAGGAGCGGTCTGAGAGGAAAGAACTGAACCAGAGAAGGGCAGAGTCGCCAATGCCGAAGGATTTAGAGAGACGCTCGAGGAGTATGGCGTGGTCGACAGTGTCGAACGCTGCACTAACGTCAAACAGAGCAAGCAAGATGATGTGACCTTGGTCAGTTGCTGCAAAGACGTCAGCAAGGAATCTATCCCAAAACCTTATGAATCACCCCACAAAATACAAAATTTTGAAGCAGGCTAACTAATTTTTCAATTTACTTTTAGTTAATGGAAGGTACAAATAGCACTGTGAAACAAATTTTAAGTTTTTCCGAAAGCTTCAGCTGTTTTCTACGCAGTCTAGCAGAATACAATGGTTTCCCTCGATTGTTGTATCAGCAAGGTCTCAGGATGAGAAAGTGACAAGCAAGATTTTAAAAGAACGCTAATAAGCATCTTCATAAGATTGATGCAAAGTCAGGTTATACGAATCGGCCTACGAATAAATTTGCGTCCGAATAACAGCTTGAACTTGGCCTGATAAATCTTCAATTCCTATAAAGAATTTTAATTAGGCCTATTTACCCACTTAATTCTACAGTGATTGTCAACACTTTATTATCTCATAATTACATGAATTGACCCTGAAACAAGAATGCTATTGATCTATGTTAAATAACTAAGCATCTTAATAAGATTTATGCAGACAAATTAAAGGTGTCTAAGAAGTTGGTGTCTAAGAAGTTGGTGTTTAGAAGCTAATGCAAAACTATGCTAGGTGGCTGCAAGTGACGACACACCAACACCAGCATAATTATTTCTTTAACAAGCAGCAAACTCCTGGGTCAACCTTACAACGAACAAACGAAGGTCCATCCACCGCATGATGATAAAATAATTACTAGCATTTGTGGGACGCGGTGGTGTAGCGGGTATGTTCGTCGCCTTGCAGCCGAAGGGCTGCAGGTTCGAATCCACCTCAAGTCGCCGCATTAGGACTTTGGGCAAGTCCTTCATTCGCAATTGCTCAGCGCTTCGGCGTAAAACTCAGATGCAGTACACGCTCTGCAGTTGGGAGCGCCTCTGAGTAGTGAGCTTGAAGGGACGCTATAGCAAGTGAGCATACAAACAAGCATCATTCATAACGCCACTCATCGTGTACTGCCTATTTGATGCGACAAGTTGGTCAGAGGGCGCAATATTGGACGCAATCATTAGCAGGGACATCAAGAACTCTTCTATAATACATCGCGTCAATTCTTATACCATATTTTAAAAAACGTGTTAAAGGTGTTTAAGGACCGCGCTGCATTTATCAACGTTCAGCGTTTTCTTGCGATCAAATTTCAATATAAACAGTTATCGTCACTCTGACACATTCTTTCGAAAGGAGAAAGACAATGTAAATAACTACACACAGTGGTGACAAGTTGAATAACTTTCGTTGAAATCTTCACCAATAGTTTATTCGGTAAAGATTTACTGGTCAGGGTCGTCAGGTAGCGCTAGAATTTACATGGTTTTCCGATTGCGGAGAATTGAAACCACGACGTATCGACTGAAGGTATAGCACTCTAACCACTACGACATAGCGTACCTTGCAATGCCCGCATAAAGGTTTACTGGAGATTCTAGACGTTCCAAAATGCTCATAACATTCTAACCACAGCAATATGCTGTGTCCTGCATATTTTTTAGTAGGACGCTCAACCTCGAATAAACATTTCTTGACGCGCCGATCCTTCTCTGGAACTCAAACATCCCTCTCTCATCTTAAAACAGTTTTATATGGTCGAGCTTAGGTTGGGAGCTCTTCTGAGTTGTCTTTGTAAAGATACGCTATATAAGTTTATTGAATGAAAGAACGAACGAACGAACGAACGAACGAATGAATGAACAAGATATCATGGAGGTTAAAATCGCTTCAAATGTCCATAAAACTTCATGTTGCTCAAGTCGTCTGTAGCATAACTTAGCATCGATTGAGCTGTTGTCAAAAATACATTATACTCAATATAAGTTTAATCCTACGATGGAATTATTTTTGGAATCTAGAAAGAGTTGTAGTTTAAGTCCATTGTTTGCCACTGCTCACCATCGTAAAGGTCTCATTTTTACAGTTATAATATTCATAACTTTGATCATAAAGGTGTAGAAAAAGATCAGCACATTTTCCCACCAACAACGCCATCTAGCGACCTCGTGGGACGTTGACGTCAACGCTAACTTATCAGACTGAATTTTCGAACTGAATATTGATATGTCAAGATTTAAGTAAGCAAGTAAGTATATTCTTTAATGTACCAGCTGCAAAAACGCACTCTGGTTTACAAGCACAAAAACACGACATAAATGAACAAAATACAATACAAATCCGGCAGCCACCAACGGCGCCCACTCATATAGCTCAAGTCTAATGATGGTAAACCGGGATAATAATGTGTATTGAATTTCCCTTGCTAATTTATTTAGCGCCGCTCCATTTATTCAGAGGCGCACTAAACATAATGCGTTAAAAATAATCATATGGAAAGACAGCTTAAGCCATTGTTTGGGCGCGGTGGTGTAGTGGACATGTTCGTTGCTTTGCAGCCGAAGGGTTTCAGATTAGAATCCACCTCAAGTCGCCGCGTAAGGACCTTGGGCAAGTCCTTCACTCGCAATTGCTCAGCACTTCGGCGTGAAACTCCGAAGCAGTGTCTGCTCTGTGAGAATATCGCAACTGGATCAGAAATCGCGAACAAAAATTGTTCTATGGCGGAGGACCCTGTTTATGCATCTGAGCAAGTTTATTTTAAAGGCGTTATATAAATTCACCTAAGGAAGTACTGTAATATAAGCACAAAAAATGCTGACGGAAACGACCTCTGTTGTCAAAAGCTGTCGTTAAAAATTTAACATGCATTCCTCCTTCTTACCGAAAGAATAATTATAAAGTGATAACCAAATTCACTAGCCAAGACGTTTCGTACACTACCAGCTTACTAAAATAATGGATGGATCCGATTTGACCAGGGTCTATGACAACAGAGGCCGTTACCCTGGACAGAAATTTGCTCGGCATATTACAGCACCTATGAGCAAGGTACAAGACCAGTTTTTTACTAAAATAAAGACGAGAAAGACGACATTATATCACTGATGAAAAGCGTTTTTAAGGTGTCTTAGAGACATCATTGAATTGCTCAACTTGTAGCGTTTATTTGAGAATAGATTTCAATTTTATACAAACAGAGACCCACACTGATACAGTCTATTGCAGACAGAAGGTCAATGTAAAATATAGCTACATATCTGGGGGTGAAAAGTTCAACAACTCCAGTTTATCATCCCACCAATAGATAACTCACACATTATGAATGCGTTGACAAGAGGCGCAATTGGATCGGATAGTTATAGATACTATGACGAGAATTTGAAAACCGCTGTCTCTTAAGTAGATCACGACATCCACTGCAGCATTTCGCACCAAAACCCAGTTAAAGCGGAAGTTCATACCGAAAAAGAGGTGTTTATAGAACGAGATGATGAACAAAAGCTAGGGTTGCTGACAATGTAAGGTAAGTGAGCATCGGTTGAGCTATTTTCAAAGAAAAATGACTGAATTGTGGTTTGCGATGGAATTTCCTAATGTAGCAAGAGTAGAAATTTGAATTTTATAACGAAAAATATAAAAAGAGAAAGATAATTACTAGATATCATTATTGAATAATGATTGGCACCAATTGTGGGAATAACGCAACAGGACCGGAAATATCGAACAAAACTGCGCAATATGTTAGTGCCTTAGCACCCCCTGCTTTTCCCCCAATCAACCAGGCTAACGTCTAAACTGTCGTGAAGCCACATACATGTACAAGCGTATAATGGAATAATATCGACGGAATAAAGGAGTATGGACACAGTAAATATATACGAGCAAGAGACAAATTAATAATTTCCAGAATATTCTGTTAAAGGTGTCTAAAATGAATATCGAAATCTCATACACACATCGCCATCTAGCGACCTCTGAGTTATTGACGTCGATAAAAAGACATAATATTTATAAGAATGTCATACATTTTACGACAAAAAAACAATGTTTTACTTCTTAAGGCAAATTATTTAGCGCCATTTCATTGACAATTCCAACATAATGTACGGCTAGATAGAGAAAGATGACCAGATAACCTCATTGATAAGGCTAACGAGGGCGATTTTAATAGGTAGGATTAAAGAACGAAATTTGTCCGGTCGAACATTGGTCGATCTGTCGGTACGCTAAACAGGAGACCTTAATAATTTATGTAGCGCACTCAGATACAACGTAAAGCTGATGTTAAAAAACTTTCGGAAATTCCCATAAAAATAAAAGGATTGTGGTAAAGCATTATGCTTGCTGAAAGTGTAGATTTACCCAATATTTTTAACTTTTTAGCTCAACCTTGACGAATGCAGGGCTGTTGACCGAACCCCAGTGTACAATGCCGCTTTTTCTTATAGTACCGATAGCACTGTACCTGAAAATTTTTTAACTTGGAAATTTAAAAAGTCGTTTGAAAGTGTATTAAAGGTGTCTTAGGAGTGCATTACCACAATACTTTTATTTGCAGAGCAGAAAGGCAATCAGATAAATTACGACAATCTATGCTCGACATGATCTCCTATAGTTACCCGGCAAGGGCTCCCAACTTCTGATCTAACTCTGCGTTAAAGAAAGCCTTTTAAAATTAATTAAGATTAAATAATATAATCGGCAAACAGTGGATTTAATCCCCGACCCTCATTTTCATATTCAACCACGAAGTACTAAGTATTTATCATTGTGGAACGCGGTGGGGTAGTGTGTTTGCTTGTCGCCTGGCAGCCGAAGGGTTGCAGTTTCGAATCCACCTCAAATCGCCACGTAGGGACCTTGGACAAGTCGTTCACTCGCAATTGCTCAGCGCTTGGATGAACGTTGGGGATTCAATATCCGTTGCACCCGACCTTTCTAACCTCTCAACCTATTATTATAATCACTGAGGACACTTGATCTAATGAAGAAAATGCAATCAACAGACCTACAAATAAGGACCAGAGATCTCTTTTTAAAGGTGTCTAAAGACTGCCCTCCACTTTGAAGCTTTAAGGATCAACTTGATCATTGACCAATGCTTTACTCATTCCTGAATTCATTCCTAAATTTCTGTAACGCCTCTTCACAATATAATCACTGAGGACACTTGATCTAATAAAGAGGCGCTCCCAACTCCATCATGGCAAAAGTAGCTTTGAGTCGAATGCTAAAAATGCTTCAGTCAGAGTTCCAGGAAGCACGCGTAGCTTTTTGCGCAAATGGAACCGAGAGCACACTCGTCTGAGTTCAACGTTAAGTGGCGGTGATCTTGGTTACAAGAAGCTTTAAGAAAAAAAAAATCGCAGGTTGTCTGCATGGAACGAAAACCAGCTGACAATGCCGCAAAAGAGCAGGAAAACTCAACTCTATGCACTCTAGGGTTCAGAATGATATACAGCTGGAGGCAAGCTTGTCCAATAAGAGGAGCTGAGGAGCGTGAATCTCTCTCCTTACACGCTTTTCGATTGGATGCGAGGCCAGCGTAGAATGTCGATCAATAGCAATTGCTAACAGAGAACCACACGATGGTTAAGGGTCCACAAGATTAGTAGGCCGACTTGATCTTCTAACAACACAATCAATCAATCAATCAATCGATTTTTTTATTGAGCCAGAGAAAAGCACACAAGGTACATATCATCACATAAAAATAAAACAGGAATGCTATTGGCAACAAAAGGAAACCCAGAAGGGACTGCAGAGTCCCGCTGGTTAGGGCCACCTATGCACATTTTCTGGTTCTCATGGGCGGAGTTTATCAGGGGCTAGGGGGGGGGGGCTAAGCCCCCCCAAGAATCCACCGACTTGACAATGTACCAATAAGGACTCCCAATGGTAAAAATAATGGCACTCGTGGGGACAACACAAGACCTAGACTGTGAGTTGCTGGACACCAGCCATGGGCGGAGTTTGGTCTCAGCTCTTGGGGGGGGGGGGGGCTAAATCAATGTTCCGCGGATCTCTATAATAGTCAAGTCAACTTCAAAACAGCAGGTCGTTAATAACGCTGGAATCAGAATGATAGACTTAGACACCAGAAAATCGTTGGCAACGCTGGAATAAATTTGATGTCCTTAGACACCCGAAAATCGTTGATAACCCTTAAATCAAAATGATGTCCTTAAACACCCGAAATTCGTTAATAACTCTAGAATAAAAACAATGTCCCAAGACACCCTAAAATAGTTGAACCAAGATTGATAGCCTTAGACACCCGAAAATCGTTGGTAACACTGTAATTAAAATAATGTTCTTAGACACCCAAAAACGTTGAATCAAAATGATGTCCTGAAACACCCTAAAATCGATGGCAAAACCGTGATTAAAATAATGTGCTTAGACACCCAAAGACCGTTGATAATATTGGAATAAAAAATGATGTTCTTAGACACCCGAAAATCGTTGAATCAACAAGATGTCCTTAGACACCCAAGAATAGTTGAATCAAAATGATGGCCTTAGACACCCTAAAATTGTGGATAACACAGGAATCAAAATGATGTTTTTAGACACCCGAAAGTCGTTGATAATACTGGAAATAAAATGATGACTTTAGATACACAAGAATCGTTGACCCAAATGATGTAATTAAACACCCGAAAGTCGTTGAAAACCCTTAAATCAAAATGATGTCTTTAGACACCCGAAAATCTTGGAATCAAAATGATGTCCTTAGACACCCGAAAATAGATTAATCAAAATGATGTCCTTAGACACCTGAAAATCGTCGATAACTATAGTATCAAAGTAGTGTCCTTAGACACCCGAAAATCGTTGATAACTATAGTATCAAAAAATGTCCTTAGACACCCAAAAATCGTGAGATCAAAATTGATGGCGTTGCACACCTTAAAATTGTTGATAACACTGTTATTAAATTAATGTCCTTAGACACCCGAAAATCGTTGATAATATTGGAATCAAAAATGATGTCCTTAGACACCCTGAAAATCGTTGAATCAAAATGATGTTTTTAGACACCCGAAAATAGTTGTATCAAAATGATGGCCTTAGACACCCGAAAATCGTTGGTAACACTAGAATCAAATGATGTCCTTAGACACCCGAAAAAAGTGTTTATTAAGTGATGTACAATGCCAAGCAAATTTCTTTCCAGGGTAACGGTCTCTGTTGTCATAGACCCTGGTCTAATCGGATCCATCCATCACTCGATCGCTCAATAATCATAAAGTATTCCGAAAGTGCTGTTATACTTTTACAATAAAGTATGGATGACATGATTGTATACTCCAGAGGAAATGGAATCAAGCAATAATGTTGCCTATTCCTAAACCTACTAAAGAGACTGCAGCTTCTGAACTACATTTTTCCAATCATAATGTTATAGGTTACTAGCCTACTTAGACAAGAGCTGCATGACTGTTTTTTAAAGCGGTAGTCGGTAGAATGGCATGGCCTCTTGCCGCGGTTAGAATAGTGCTCATAAGGTATGCGGAAAGATACCTTTTGACATAGTGGTAGTTTTCATAGGGATAAATGACAGTACACTGTCGTAAACCCTCTTGCGGTGGCCCGCTAGATTTTCATTATCATATAAGCGACGGCTTAAAAATTGAAATTTAGATTACTAAATGAACATAGATTGAGGATCAAGCGTACATGTATGTAGCAGCTGTTTCCGGGTGTCTAAGGACATCATTTTGATATCAGTGTTATCAACGATTTTCGGGTGTCTAAGTACATTGTTTTATTTCCGGTGATACCAATGTTTTTCGGGTGTCTAAAGACATAATTTTGATTTTAGTGTTATCAACTATTTCCGATTGTCTAAGAACATCATTTTGATTCCAGTGTTAAAAACGACCTACCGTTTTGAAGTTGACATGACTATTATTATAGATTTCCGCGGAACATTGTTTTAGCCCCCCCAAGAGCCGAGACCAAACTCCGCCCATGCTGGTTCTAGGCGTTAACAAATTCAGCACAATAAAATTATATTCTATTTTCCATCATATATGTAGTAAATCAAAAATAAATAAAAACTTAACTACGAAAACTAAACGTTCCAAATTTTAACGTCACGATATTACAAAATATGCATATCTAAACATGGTGTTAAGCAAACACGTCTTAATTTTTAAAAATAAATCAATACCAAACTAAAAAAAGTAAGAAAACCTTAAGTAAAAAACATAAAACCTTAACTAAGTAGGGAGATGGAAGTACTAAGTATGAACCCGACTAACAGTTCTGGTTAATCAACCATAAACCTAAGCAAAGCTTAAATGACCTAAGAATTGGGATACTGCGAAGGTTTAGAAGTATTCTATTCCATTCAATAGGACCTGCATACTTAATAGAGAATTGTCTTGAATTTGTTCGGGCGTGCACAGTTCTACACGAGGCTAAGTTTCTCGTGTTGTAGGAGTGTATATCTGAGGCTAGAGTAAAGAGATTGGCATGGGAGATAGGCAATGTGTTATAGGTATATCGATGTATGAACTCACACATCTGCAGTTGCTTAATTTGTAACACTTTTAGAATCCCGAGCTGCGTGAATAGCTTTTCTGAGTGTGAGTTGTAAGGAGAACCGGCTTTTAACATGCTTTGGATAGGTAACAAATGGGAAGCAAAAATTCTGTGGACATTTCTGTGATGTCGGGAATTTGAATCCCCGACTTTTAGATGGAAAGTCCAGCACATTATATCCACGGCATTATAATCGTACACCACAATAGAGTTATATCGACTGGCACACGTTTGAAATGTCATAAAACCGATGCCGTTCAAATAGGTTAAGATAATGTATGCATGGATCAGTATCGACACCAATCACAACATCTTCTTTGGGATAGAAATAGCCTACCAATAAAATCTATAGTTTAACGAAAGCTTATGACAGCTTACAAATTTCGTTACCGTGAACAGAACATCAGTAATAATTATATTTTCTGCTCTTGTTTGGGAAATGACTCCGTTATATTGAATAAATGTAACTGAATTTTTTTTATGTAGCGTCGACTAAGTCCATTTTAAAGGTGCCTAACTAGAGCACAGATTTGTCAAGGTTTGGCGTCACTATGATTCATGAAATTAATTGGACAACTATTTTTAACCAAAGTTTAACGTCGTCGTATGACATCAAATGTCGTTGACGACAATTTACAGCTTATACAGCGCAGTAACAATGAATTCATGGCGTTCAAAATACACCATAATTTACAACGTTGTCATAACAATATCGTTAATCGTTGCCTTAGCCCTAACATTCATATCATTGTCAATGTTCAATGTCATTAGTGTTCATTGCCTAACAGCAAAATGGTTAATTATAGTTCATAACATCAACTATACATATTATGTTAAATCTCTGCTTGGGTGCATTCATTATTGTTCTGCAGTAATTGTTACATACAAGAAATATCATAAACATTTCTTCATTACTATTGTTAATACACATTTGATTCATGACTTTCATATTTCAGGAAAAGAAATTCTTAACGAAAATACAAAAAGAGAAAGATAACCAGATATCATTGTTGAATAATTATAAGCACTAATTGTGGGAATAACGCAACAGGATCAGAAATCTCGACCAAAATTGCGCTATATGTTGGTGCCTTAACACCCCCTGCTTTTCCGCCAATCATAACCAGGCAAACGTCTCAACTTTGATGAAACCACTTACAAGGCAATAATGGAATAATATCGACATTCGACATGATAACGCATGATGAGCAATTGAGCATAGAGATGAAGTGGATTTTACCATAATGCGCAAGAGACAAATTCATAATTTCTAAAATCTCCTTTTAAAGGTGTCTAAAGTGAGCATCGTAATCCCTGGCATGTGTGGCCATCTAGCGACTACTGAGTTGCATTGTTCGTGTCGACCATTAAGCTACTTCACAAGATTACCAGACACAATATTCAAAAGAATGTCCTACATTTGACGACAAAAACTCATCCACTTCTTGCACTCTGCCAGTGCCAAGCCTAGATGAAGGAGGAGGGCGTCGCTAATGGTCTTTGTTACCACACGAGGTAATGCTCGGAGCTGTGGAATTGCTGGGCCGGGTGTGGCACCTGCCTCACATGGGCGGATGAAGACTAGGTGCGGCGAAAAATCGAAATTTCCCGGGCAACACTGGGTTTCCAAGATAGTTTTATAAAAAAAAGTGTCTAAGGAAAGCATAAGATTTTTCAGCGTTCTATACTGTGCACATCAAACTACCTCCTGACCTCATTGGCCAGAACTGTCCTCACAAGTAAGGCTGCTGATGTTTAACCAACCACACTATCGTAACAAAGATGATTAGTGTCACCCACCTTTTTATCCTGGCTTTGGACTGGCACTGTCAGAATACAAACATAGGCTGAGTTCTTTCCTCGCAAGATTGTCGCAACAATATTTAGAATGTGACCATTTTGCTTGCAGGTTTATAACTTCAGATAATATCACCTCTAACTGGTTTCGCGTTAAGAAAGGCGTTCGGCAAGGTTGTAACATCTCGCCTTGCCTATTTAACATCCTGGCGGAACAGGTAATGCGCAAGGCGCTTGACGGGTTCAGAGGGGGCTTCAGAATTGGAGGTATAGGACCATCAGTAATCTTAGATACGCGGATGACATACTCTTGATCGCTACATCACCAGAGGAACTCCAGGAGCTCGTCAATCGTGTCGAATCCGCTGCCAAGGAGTACGGTTTAAAGATAAATGTTTCAAAGACGAAGGTTATGACCAATACCGATAGGATCCTCAGGATTTTTGTCGCGGACAGTGAACTCAAACAAGTGGATAACTTCACATATCTAGGCAGCAAAATCTCAAGCGATGCAAAGTGCTCAGTCGATATTAAGTCCAGGCTGGCCATGGGTATGGCGGTCATGGTGAAGCTTACGAAGGTCTGGAAAAACAAGTCCATTAGTACTCAAACCAAGCTTCGTTTGATGAAATCCTTGGTCTGGTCAGTTGCAACCTATGGTTGCGAATCATGGGTGCTTAAAAAGGCGGAGGAAAAGCAGATACAGAGTTTCGAGAACAAATGTACCCGTAAGCTTTTGCGCATTTCTTGGACGCTCAAACTTACCACAGAGCAGGTTTATCGGCTTGCCGGAACTTCACCAGAGCTCTTGGGTTCCATTAAGGCTCGCAAACTCTCCTATTTCGGTCATACCATCAGAATTCTCCAGGATTGCGTGGAAAAAGCCATTATGCTGGGTCACGTGGAAGGTTGTCGACGCAAGGGTAGACCGCGTATTAGCTGGATTGACAACATTCTTGCTTGGTCCCGTCTTTCCGGATCCAATCTTCTCGCCGCTGCACGCGATAGGAGGCAGAGGAGAGCTGTAGTCCATGCATGCGACCAACCGTCGCGCAGCGACGTCGGTGATTGACATGACATGACATTATAACTTCAGAGTACAATTTCTTAAGGTAAGTTACTCATCACAGCTTCGTATAAAACTCTGCTTTAAAGAAAGCCATTTAAAATTAAGACTAAATAATATCGGCGAAATAGTGGATTTGATCTCCGACCTCCGTTTCATATTCAATCACGTGGTACAAGATTCAAAACCCGTTCCACACCACATTTCCTTACTTCTTGGCCTTTATAATAACTAAAGAAACAGACCCCTAATAAAAATGCAATCTAAAGATATATTTATAAGGACCATAAATCTCGTTTTAAAGGTGTCTAAAGACTGCCCTCAATTTTGTGGCTTTAAGGATCATCTATCGAGCGTTGGCCAACCCTTTACACATTTATGAATTCATTCCTAAATTTCCGTAGCTTATCTTGTAGGCCTACTCAGACGCGCTCCCGACTCCAGCACGGTATAAAGTAGCGTTGAATTGAATGTTAAAAATGGTTCAGCCAGGGTATCAGGAAGCAGGCGTAGCTCCTGCAGGCTGTTTGGGCAAATGGAACCAAACGCGCTAAGTCCATAGCGGTGATCTTGGATATCATACAGGGCAGGTTATCTGTATGCCACGAGACCCAGATGAACGTCGCGGATTCAAAATCCGTTGCCCTCGACCATTCCTTACTTCTCAACCTTTGCATAATGAATAACATCTGATCTAATTGAAAAAATGCAACCTACGGACTTACTAATAAGGACCAAAGATCTTGTTTTAAAGGTGTCTAAAGACTGCCATCCTATTTCAAGCTTTAACGATCAACTATTGATAATTAATTGGCCAGGCCAATGCCTTACTCATTCATGAATTATTCATCCCTAAATTTTTGCAGCTTCTCTTCAAATGAACTAGGCCTACTCAGATGCGCTCCCGACTCCAGCACGGTATATATAAAGTAGCGGTGAATTGAATGTTAGAAATGGTTCAGTCAGAGTCCCAGGAAGCAGGCGTAGCTTCTGCATGTTTGGACAAATGGAACAAAAAGCGCCCATTCTGAGTTCAGCATTAGGTGGCGGTAATCTTGGATACATCGCAAGTTGTCTGCATGCCAAGAGACCCAGCTGACAATGCCGTAAAAAGCATCAACTCTCATCTGCATGCACTCCCGGGTTGAGATTCAAACAGCCGGATGTGTGATTGAACATGTGTAGGGAAGAGATACATAGCCACCGATATTTCATCCACAGTTTAAGCGACATCTTATGACAACAAATGCCGCTGACTTCGACACAAATAATTTCTACATTATAAGCACAGTCATGACCAACGACAGCAGCGAATTTTCTACAACAGATCGCGTCTGGAGAAATCAATTATTATACTGTATAGAAAAAACGTTTTGAAGGTGTCTAAGTACCTCGTTGCATTTACCAACGTTTGGCGTAAATAACTACACATAAGGGTGACAAGTTGAATAACTGCCGTTGAAATCTTCGCCAATGGTTTATTCGGCATAGATGAATGGTATAGATGGTCGTTAGGTAGCGCTATAGTTTACATGGTTTCCCCACTTGCTTAGTATTGAAACCATGTCGTATCGACTGAAGGTCGAGCACTGTAACCACTGCAACATAGCGTACCCTGCATAAAGGTATAACAGATATTCTAGACGTTCCATAAAGCTCATAGCATTCTAACCACAGCAATATGCTGTGTCCTGCATATTTGTGAGTTAGGACGCTCAAACTCGAATAAACATTTCTTGACGCGCCGATCCTTCTCTGGAACTCAAACATCCCTCTCTCATCTTAAAACAGTTTTATATGGTCGAGCTTAGGTTGGGAGCTCTTCTGTGTTGTCTTTGTAAAGATACGCTAGATAAGTTTATTGAATGAAAGAACGAACGAACGAACGAACGAATGAATGAACAAGATATCATGGAGGTTCAAATCGCTTCAAATGTCCATAAAACTTCATGTTGCTCAAGTCGTCTGTAGCATAACTTAGCATCGATTGAGCTGTTGTCAAAAATACATTATACTCAATATAAGTTTAATCCTACGATGGAATTATTTTTGGAATCTAGAAAGAGTTGTAGTTTAAGTCCATTGTTTGCCACTGCTCACCATCGTAAAGGTCTCATTTTTACAGTTATAATATTCATAACTTTGATCATAAAGGTGTAGAAAAAGATCAGCACATTTTCCCACCAACAACGCCATCTAGCGACCTCGTGGGACGTTGACGTCAACGCTAACTTATCAGACTGAATTTTCGAACTGAATATTGATATGTCAAGATTTAAGTAAGCAAGTAAGTATATTCTTTAATGTACCAGCTGCAAAAACGCACTCTGGTTTACAAGCACAAAAACACGACATCAATGAACAAAATACAATACAAATCCGGCAGCCACCAACGGCGCCCACTCATATAGCTCAAGTCTAATGATGGTAAACCGGGATAATAATGTTTATTGAATTTCCCTTGCTAATTTATTTAGCGCCGCTCCATTTATTCAGAGGCGCACTAAACATAATGCGTCAAAAATAATCATATGGAAAGACAGCTTAAGCCATTGTTTGGGCGCGGTGGTGTAGTGGACATGTTCGTTGCTTTGCAGCCGAAGGGTTTCAGATTAGAATCCACCTCAAGTCGCCGCGTAAGGACCTTGGGCAAGTCCTTCACTCGCAATTGCTCAGCACTTCGGCGTGAAATTCCGATGCAGTGTCTGCTCTGTGAGAATATCGCAACTGGTTCAGAAATCGCGAACAAAAATTGTTCTATGGCGGAGGACCCTATTTATGCATCTGAGCAACTTTATTTTAAAGGCGTTATATAAATTCACCTAAGGAAGTACTGTAATATAAGCACAAAAAATGCTGACGGAAACGACCTCTGTTGTCAAAAGCTGTCGTTAAAAATTTAACATGCATTCCTCCTTCTTACCGAAAGAATAATTATAAAGTGATAACCAAATTCACTAGCCAAGACGTTTCGTACACTACCAGCTTTCTAAAATAATGGATGGATCCGATTTGACCAGGGTCTATGACAACAGAGGCCGTTACCCTGGACAGAAATTTGCTCGGCATATTACAGCACCTATATGAGCAAGGTACAAGACCAGTTTTTTACTAAAATAAAGACGAGAAAGACGACATTATATCACTGATGAAAAGCGTTTTTAAGGTGTCTTAGAGACATCATTGAATTGCTCAACTTGTAGCGTTTCTTTGAGAATAGATTTCAATTTTATTCAAACAGAGACCCACACTGATACAGTCTATTGCAGACAGAAGGTCAATGTAAAATATAGCTACATATCTGGGGGTGAAAAGTTCAACAACTCCAGTTTATCATCCCACCAAAAGTTAATTCACTATGAATGCGTTGATAAGATGCGCAATTGGATCGGATAGTTAGAGTTCCTATGACGAGAATTTGAATACCCGACGTCTTTAGTGCAGAGCGACCACATCTACTGCAGCATTTCGCACCAAAAACGAGTTAAAGCGGATGTGCATACCAAAACAGAGGTGTATAAAAAACGAGATGATGAACACAAAGGTTGCTGAAAATGTAGGGAGTTAATGGGGAGGTTAATACCGAAAAGAGGTGTTTATAGAACGAGATGATGAACAAAGGGTTGCTGAAAATGTACGGTAAGTGAGCATCGGCGGTTGAGCTATTTCCAAAGATAAATGACTGAATTGTGGCTTGCGATTGAATTTCCTAATGTAGCAAGAGTAGAAATTTGAATTTTATAACGAAAAATATAAAAAGAGAAAGATAATTACTAGATATCATTATTGAATAATGATTAGCACCAATTGTGGGAATAACGCAACAGGACCGGAAATATCGAACAAAATTGCGCAATATGTTAGTGCCTTAGCACCTTCTGCTTTCCCCCCAATCAACCAGGCCAACGTCTAAACTGTCGTGAAGCCACATACAAGGCCAAGCGTATAATGGAATAATATCGACGGAATAAAGGAGTATGGACACAGTAAATATATGCGAGCAAGAGACAAATTAATAATTTCCAGAATATTCTGTTAAAGGTGTCTAAAATGAATATCGAAATCTCATACACACATCGCCATCTAGCGACCTCTGAGTTATTGACGTCGACCGTAAGTTACTTCATACGATAAAAAGACATAATATTTATAAGAATGTCATACATTTTACGACAAAAAAACAATGTTTTACTTCTTAAGGCAAATTATTTAGCGCCATTTCATTGACAATTCCAACATAATGTACGGCTAGATAGAGAAAGATGACCAGATAACCTCATTGATAAGGCTAACGAGGGCGATTTTAATAGGTAGGATTAAAGAACGAAAATTGTCCGGTCGAACATTGGTCGATCTGTCGGTACGCTAAACAGGAGACCTTAATAATTTATGTAGCGCACTCAGATACAACGTAAAGCTGATGTTAAAAAACTTTCGGAAATTCACATAAAAATAAAAGGATTGTGGTAAAGCATTATGCTTGCTGAAAGTGTAGATTTACCCAATATTTTTAACTTTTTAGCTTAACCTTGACGAATGCAGGGCTGTTGACCGAACCCCAGTGTACAATGCCGCTTTTTCTTATAGTACCGATAGCACTGTACCTGAAAATTTTTTAACTTGGAAATTTAAAAAGTCGTTTGAAAGTGTATTAAAGGTGTCTTAGGAGTGCATTACCACAATACTTTTATTTGCAGAGCAGAAAGGCAATCAGATAAATTACGACCATCTATGCTCGACATGATCTCCTATATAGTTACCCGGCAAGGGCTCGCAACTTCTGATCTAACTCTGCGTTAAAGAAAGCCTTTTAAAATTAATTAAGATTAAATAATATAATCGGCAAACAGTGGATTTAATCCCCGACCCTCCTTTTCATATTCAACCACGAGGTACTAAGTATTTATCATTGTGGAACGCGGTGGGGTAGTGTGTATGCTTGTCGCCTGGCAGCCGAAGGGTTGCAGTTTCGAATCCACCTCAAATCGCCACGTAGGGACCTTGGACAAGTCGTTCACTCGCAATTGCTCAGCGCTTGGATGAACGTTGGGGATTCAATATCCGTTGCACCCGACCTTTCTAACCTCTCAACCTATTATTATAATCACTGAGGACACTTGATCTAATGAAGAAAATGCAATCAACAGACCTACAAATAAGGACCAGAGATCTCTTTTTAAAGGTGTCTAAAGACTGCCCTCCACTTTGAAGCTTTAAGGATCAACTTGATCATTGACCAATGCTTTACTCATTCCTGAATTCATTCCTAAATTTCTGTAACGCCTCTTCACAATATAATCACTGAGGACACTTGATCTAATAAAGAGGCGCTCCCAACTCCATCATGGCAAAAGTAGCTTTGAGTCGAATGCTAAAAATGCTTCAGTCAGAGTTCCAGGAAGCACGCGTAGCGTTTTGCGCAAATGGAACCGAGAGCACACTCGTCTGAGTTCAACGTTAAGTGGCGGTGATCTTGGTTACAAGAGGCTTTAAGAAAAAAAAACTCGCAGGTTGTCTGCATTGAGCGAGACCCAGCTGACAATGCCGCAAAAGAGCAGGAAATCTCAGCTCTATGCACTCTAGGGCTGAGAGCGATACAGCTGGACAATAAAAGGAGCTTAGGAGCGTGAATCTTTGTCCATACACGCTGTTTGATTGGATGGGACGCCAGAGTAGAATGTCGACCAATAGTAATTGCTAACAGAGAACCACACGATGGTTAATGGCCCCAAAGATTAGTAGACTGACTTTATCTTCCAACAACACATGCTTTGCTTATAGTGAACAAATGTGAAGCAACAAATCGGCAGACATTTCTGTGATGTCGGGAATTTGAATCCCCGACTTTTAGATGGAAAGTCCAGCACGTTAGCCATGGCATCATGTTGCACACCACAATAAAGTTATATCGACTGACTTATATTTGAAATGCCATAAAATCGATGTCTTTTAAATAGGTTGAGATAATAATGCATGCATGGATTAGTATCGACACCAGTCACAACATCGTCTGTGTGATAGAAATGCCAATCAGATCCATAGTTCAACGACAGCTATGACATTACCAAGGTCGTTGCCGTGAACAGAAATCTGTATGCTGTAATTATGTTTAGCTTTTGTTTGGAAACGACACAAGAAATACTTTAAAAAGTTTAACTGATTTTATTATAGAGTCGACTGAATCCATTTTAAAGGTGCCTAACAAGAGCATTGGTCCTGGGCTCGACGTTAAACTGCATCCATCCTCTGCCACAGGGAACCAACAACGTCCTTGTGCCGGTCCTAAGCCCGGACAAAATGAGGAAGGTTTGCCAGATGGGTGGCGATACGCTGGCAGTGAAAAACCAAGACAATAATATTGTAATCCGCCAAAACCACGACACAAGTAACATAACTACCCAGATGCTTCAAGGTGTCATGATGTGAAGCAGACATGCACAGGTCGGTTAGGACAGACCGATGGAGAGGGTCGAGGGAGAGAGCGTGGGACACAACGGGCATTGACCCACGTTGTCCTTCGTGCCTCTGTTTCACGATTCTCTTCAATCAGACAAGGCGGTTTAGATGCTCCAAGATGTTAATGGTATCATGGAGCAGACCTGCTGACCGGACCGGTTGAAGCTGGGCAACATGGCGCGAGACAGACTAAGACAGAGAGTGGCGTCGGACTCCTACGGGCATTGAGCCCTGTGATATTGATGATGATGATGAACTAGAGCATAGATTTGTTAAGGTTTGACGTCACGAGGTTTTGACAAACTGACAACGGACTACGAGTGACTTATTTAAAAGATCTATTAAAACCGTATTAAAGGTGTTTAAGAATCACATCGAATTGCCGAAAGTTAACTGATATCTAGTGACCACAGCACAATGTTTTGCGACTATATTAAGAATGAGTTACAATTGGACAAATTACTGTCACCTGCTGCACAGAAAGACAATGCAAAGCATGATGGACAGGAGACAGCAGACGAATTGTTTGTTTGCATGATTTCTGCAGAGACCGATGGCGCATTGGATAACACACTGGCATAGAGATCAGCGGACCCGAGTTAGATTCCCGAAGCCCCCGCTGAATAGACGTGCTTTGTAGGCTGCTATTAGCGCCCTTGTATTCCAGGCCGCCTGTTCTGTTAGTAGTTTGGGCTGATGAGCATGGGCGGAGTTTGGTTTTCATTCTTAAGGAGGGGGCTAATGCCTTCTTGGGGGGGGGGGGGGCTAAGCCCGGAAAAAGATACCATTTTCATGGCAAACAAGCTGAATCTGGGCCTTCTTGGAGGCTTGTCCCACTAGCCCCTGATAAACTCCGCCCATGCTGATGGGGCCACGTCCTTTGCACATTTCTGATGGGGGGGGGGGGGGGGGGGCATGGTCGGATTGGCCTCTGGATCCGCCCCTGCGCCTATCTCTAATTGATATCATCCTATCATGATTAATCATTGATCATAATATATTTTTCTTACTGATGGGGACAGACAGACAGAATGTTGGGCCCAACGGTTGAGTGACGTGGTCTGGTACGGTTGGATACTACGGCGTATCTGTGTGTTGTATATTCATCTAAACCATGTATTCCTCATCCTATGGTCATGGCTGGGAAGGGCCGCTGCCTTTGTGCCGCACCCACATGTAGCTTGGCGGCATACACTTTCACTCGTTGCATACAAAATATACAACAACACAAGTATAGCGATACAACATATATCTGTACAGAGATGTACAATGTTATATGTGCACACATATACTGTGCGTTGATACTTGTACACGGTTGGTAAACCGTAGCACACGAAGCCACGGGGTCTCGCTGTATATCCCGTGATAAAGTCTCCTTGGCACTGTATGAGTATCCAACTTCTCAAGCGCTAGTCTCCTAGCGCCGGATGGTGATAGTCACCATTGGCGTTTAGCTGTCCATGTTTTCCCTGCTCTAAAACACTCTGGTTGATTGGTTATTTGAAGAAGTAGACAAGGTTAGTGATGTAACAAGACAAGAAAGACACTGTTATCCAGTCAGTCACTGTCGCTGTGCCCTCGCTAGACCAACTTGACCAGAGTTGGTCCATTGTGGGCCAGACCGCAGAAGCTAAATGTACCGGAAAAGACTCCAATAGAATAAAGAACCGTAATGAAACAGTATTTTATACATATTGGAATGGATTCTAATAGATTAGACAACTTTAGTGCAACGAAAGTGGTTGAATGGTTGGTACTTATGTGGATGAAGCGCGTCTTTATATAAACGACGAGAGACGGAAGCGGAATCTGATTGGCCATTGCTTTTCATTGATGTCTGACTTTGGCACGACACTGTAATGTGGCCAGACCAACTAGCACTATTTACGTATTTGAACAAGTTATATTTAGAAACTCGATACCGACATATCAATAAAATATCTTTACATAAAGGAGGAGGTCGACGATAATGATCTCGGTTGTCGTTAAACGAAGTGTCTAATCTAGAATACCCCCCCCCCCCCACAGAATAAATCATATGACATACCACCAAAAGAAATCTTGACATCTTTTTCACATGGATTTAAGCACCATTCTCCAAAAAAACGCTTCGTGGAGGATTCGCCACCCCTCAAAAAGTAAGTACTAAAAAAGAAGATCATCAGAAATAAAAGAAGTAAAGTTCCTTCCCCACCACAATAAAAACTTCCCAAAAGCAGAGGGAACAAGAATAAACACTGGTTAAACTATGCATAAAATACATGCGTGTATACAAACAAACGTGTCTCTGGAACTTGGTGGAGTTTTTCAGGATATTGGCCATACATCAATCCTAGTCTTGTGACGTCAAAGTTATGCTTTAAGCACTATATATATATATATATATATATAATATATATGCAATCACACATACATATATATATATATATATATATATATATATAATCGTACACACAAAATAACATTATACCAATTATCGATCTCGCCCGCTGGCGACATTGGCACCTCTCGACGTCAGACAACAGTTATTATTATTATTATTATACCACAGGGTTTACTTACAGTAAATGACGTCATAAATATTTAATTATCAATGATGTCATCACTGCCTGATTATCATGATGACGTCATGTTATTTAAAATATTAATTTATGGGGAAGATCCGAAGGAGCAATTATCCGATATGTTTATCTCCAGTGTTTAAACAGGCGATGGAAGTCGTTTCAAAGGTGTCTAAGAGCACCGTAATTATTTTTAGCGTCTAGCGCCATCTAGCGATCTCCCAAGTCATTGAAAACGAGTTTAAGTTAACCACCCAGATTTCCTTGATGTAAAGCATTACGAGAGAAATATAATCGGATTGAAAAAATGAAAACCTGATCAGAATATAACACCCTTGTTTCGGTTGATATTTAAGAATATTAACCAATAGACCATCACGCACCACGGTAACAAAGTATTATTAGAACAACGACAGGTTATATAGCGCCCTAACAAGGCTATAGTGTTACAAGAGCGCAACTTTGAGGGGCATTAATTTTGTCCTCTGGACTCCGCCTCGTACGCCTATGCCTGCAACCCTCCGGCTGCAAGGCAACGAACATAATTTATGGTATACCCACTACACCACCGCGCCCCACAAACTGTTGTTCCTATTTAAGCTGTATTATATTATTTTTATTTCAGTACGCTGTTCTTATGTCTATGATTAACTGGTTACGCATGTTGATTACTATTGTTTGCCACTTTGAATCACTGCGATTTGATTTGATTTGATTTCGGTGAGTGAATCGAATCATTACTAACGCTTCTCAGTGGATTTCTTGAAGGGGCGCTATAAAAAGTCTTGAAATGAATGAATGAATGACTAACTGATGTCAGATTATATAATTTATCAATTTAACTCGATTCACGAACTTCTATTTTCAATGGCATCCATATTAAAGGTGTCTAAGTAGAACAAAGAATTGCTGATTGCCATGGACATTAATTATTGACCAGAGTGCCAATTTTATAAACTGCTTCTTCTTTTCTTCTTCTTGTCCTTCCGGCTCGAATTAATCCCTCGCAGGGGAGGGGTCAGCCAGTCGGACCCGTTTTATTTATTTATTTTAAATTAATGTCCTTGGCAATTTTTTTTGAATTATCTGATAAGATAAAATAATTGGTCTTATTTTATCTTATCAGGTCTTACATGATTCTCCTTCATAGGTATCGAGTTTAAACAGTCATAATTTTTTACAACATAATCAACTATAAAACTGACTATATATTATATAGTCAGTTTAGTCAACTTTAAAGGTGTTTAACGATCATCGCATTATCAATATTTCAACGGGATCCAGCGATCTCCCTAGCCGTTCAAGTCAAAATATTATTATCCATCGAGAGAATTACGAGGACTAGAAGCAGCAAAAACGCACATATATATATATATATATATATATATATATATATATATATATATATATATATATATATAAAGGCGGCCAGTAAATTGTAACAACTTAAATTTTTTACATTGCTTGCTGTACTTAGCAATAATTTTCCTGAATTTCATTGACATTGTTTGAAAATTGTTACAATAATAACGATTTTTCTAGGGGCTTCCTTTTTTATGCCTCACGGTGTATATATACACACACACACACACACACACACACACACACGCACATTGCATGCGCCATGCTTAGATACCGACAGGGAGGAGAACCTTTCGGGTCAGAGAAGGGGGATGCTTTGGAATTTGCTGCGAAAGCAGGACAGGCAAAGAAGCATACACAGAGGGATATGCAGACAGACATACACATACACAAAGGGATGTGCAGACAGACAGACACATTCACAAAGGGATGTGCAGACAGACACATAGACAGACAGACAGACATACAGACAGTCAGGCATGCATATATATCAAAGCGATATTTCTGCGAAATCGCGATGGATGGATGAAAGAAAGATGACCTGCATGTAACTCAGTCGACCGCCTCCTTCCTAATTGCTTTTCCATCTCCTTAACTTCTCCCCTTCGCCCCCCTTCTCCAGCCCCTCCTTCTCATCATTCCTAATCGCTCCCCCTCCACCCATCATGCCTTCTCTCTTTATCGTCATTTCCCCCTCCCTTCTCATTTTTCATCCTCTTCCTATTCCTCAATTTTCTCCTCTCCACCATCATTCTTTTCTTCCGCCTCCTCCTCCTCCTTTTCCTCCTCTTTCTGGTTGCATCTTCTCATTCCTCATTTTTGCTCAGTTTCTCCTCTCCACTTTCTCCGCTTTCTGCTCCTCTTGTTTCTCCTCTTTCTTATTCCAACTCATTTTTAACCTCCTTGTCTGCACCGCAACCTTTCTCTTCCCCCCCCCCGTCTACTCTTCTTATTCTTCTTCTCACTTTCTATTCCTCCTCATTTTCTAATCACTCTCCTCATTTTTCTCTCTTATTTCTACTACTAATTTCATTCTAACTATCTCCCAGCTCCTCTTCCTTCTCCCCTATCCTCTTCTTCTCGTCCTTCTTACTGATCCTCTTTTTTAATACTACTTCTCTTCCTCCAATATTTCTATGTATACTCCTCCTTTCAATTGCTATAATTATCTCTCTGCCCTCCTTTTTTATTTCTTATTCTTCCTTACACCCATTTGACCACCTCATCCGCCACATGTTGCTCCTCCTTCAAATTAATCCTTCTAATCCACTCCCAATTTTTCCTCTATTCATATCTTTTGCAATATCCCTCTACCATCCTTCTTTATTTTATTCTTCTTTCTTCTACTATTTCTTCTTCTTTTCCTCCTTATGCTCCATCCATTTTCATGTCTATTGCAATACCTTTCTAGTATCCTTCTTCATTTCTTCCTCCTCCTATTTCTCCTCCTCTTCCATCTTCTCCTCCTTCTCCTTTACCGGCCATCCAGTACATTCTCGTGAATTCGTCAGATGGTGAAGATCTAGGCTAAGGCCAAGGCTAGACAAACATACACAGACAGACAGGCAGACAGACCAAGAGACAGAGGAGTTGCCAGGCCACCACGAGAGCCACGTGACTGCCTACCCATCATCCCTACCCATCATCGGGGTGTCTCCTGACAGGTCAGGGCTGCAGGGGCCACCACCAGGATACGTTGAAGCAACCATGGTTTTTATCGATCCAGCGCATCCTCCATGGGTCGTCTCGCGATTCCAAGATACACAACAGGTGGTTTTGACATTTAGTTGCACTGTCATTTCGAAGACATAGCCTACTGTAACATGTATCCATCGTTTTTACTGGCAACACATGAACAGCCGCATGCCCATAATAATTATAGCACACATTACACATACGCATAGGCGTAGGAGACGGGGGTCCAGGGGGGGCAAATGCCCCCCCAAATTTCGGGCAAGTCTGATTTTTCGGGCAGGCAGACCCGGAAAAATAAAAAAAGTTTTAGAAAATTTTTACTTTTCTTATTTTTCCGGGTCTTCTTGCCCGAAAAATCAGACTTGCCCGAAAAAAAATGGAGATTTTGCCCGAATGACTAAAAAAAGGTCGTCAGAATTTTCGGGCAAACGTAACGGAAATTTTTCTTAAGATTTCGGCCGGAGGGAAAAAAAATTTCGGGCAAAAGTCTAATTTTTGCCCCCCCAACGTTGAAATGTCCCCTACGCCTATGCACATACGTATCTGCTTACATGCATGCTTTAAAATACATCTTAGATATAGATAAAGCTGCACAAAATATGCATCATATACATGGGCGGAGTTTATCAGGGGCTAGAGGGGGGCTAAGCCCCTCCAAGAAGGCCCAGATTTAACTTTTTTACCATGAAAATGGTATCCTTTTTCGGGGTTAGCCCTCTCAACAAGGCCCAGACTCGGGGTTAGCACCCCCAAGAATGGAAACCAAACTCCGCCCATGGTCACATATAATATTATATTTAGCTACACATAACTATATAGGCCTATATAGGTCCTTATATATAGGCTAAAACATAAATGTATATGCGGGATTGACTGACTACTAAATTCTCAACAAACTGACAACTATTTTGAGCAAAACTCTAGCTTAGAAATCCCGCCACACAAGAAGAAGATATAATTTTAGACGATCAATGCCAGCAATTATATCCTTCTGCCGCTTCTCTTTCTCTCGCTCCTTCCGTCTTTTTTCTCGCTCAATGAGCGCCTCTGAGTATAAATCATTACGGGGCGCTACAACAAGTGCTCTTACATACATGTAGACATTTACATTGGTAATATTGCAACACAGTTTACAACTTTACATTGATATTTTTATCACAATGATCCATGACCTGCCATGAGGTCCCGTATGCACTTTGGTGTTGGGGGAGTTTCTCACTTCCAATCGGTCAGTGGGTCCCTGGACATGAAAAATCACCGAGGTGCTTGTCCGCGATGACGTCACGAATGGCGCAATTGCAAAATCCAATATGGCCGCCACCGCCATGTTTTAACAGCGTGACTGTCTCTCCAAAGTTTGTTAGATACTGTACTGGGTCGGATGCTAAAACTGAGTGTTTGGATCCCACCTTACTCATGCATTCGTCTCCTGTCAACACATGTGCCTTGATGACTGCTTTGGCCTCAAACGACACGGACACGTTTGCATTATTGCTACACTACACACCATACTTCATTGACCTGGGGCTGCAAGAGATGTGGCAGCAGTATGGCACTGGTGAACATCGGCGTATGCTTCCACTTCATTAAGCGGTTTCTGAACGTGGAGCATCTCTGGCCAAGGCAGTCACATCCACAGTCGGAATCGACGCTCTTCCTCCTACAGGCAGCGAGATCAGAGGCCACATCCAGCGAGGGGCCTTCTTGGTGCACAGAGCATGCCAACTATACCTGCAAGTTGCAACACACAATGAACACGAGGCAAACTGTCCATACATTCGTAACCAGCAGAAGTGATCCTTGTTACTCAGTTCTTGTTGGTCACCCATCTATAGCTTAATAGGGCGTCTTGACCGGGTCATGCGCTCTGCTGCTCGGCTCATTGGTCATATTCCAAAATTTGCCCCGTTCTCTGCTTACATGCATGCGTGATGTTTTGCACTGGCTTCCAGTCTCGCAGCGCATTTCGTACAGAATAGCAGCACTTGTCTGGCGGTGCATCACTGGTAGTGCTGCATCTCCTACTTATCTGATCTCTGTCTCTGGCATAGCCTCTCGTCCAGCTTTGCGGTCTTCTGCCAATGGGGAGCTGCTGGTCCATCGAACCCGCTCTGCTACCAGCCTACCAGACAGCGTCGAGCCTTCTCGGTTGATGGAATGGGTAACTTTGCGCTGCGCTCACTACCTCGGAATAATTTGCCTGCCTTCTACCAGTTGCTTAAGAACTATCTTTTTAGCCATGGCTGAGAACGCCTCTGAGTAGGCTTCTTGAAGAGGCGCTACATAAGTTTTCGGAATGAGTGGAATGAATAAAAAACTAGAGCCACTAAATCGCAGATGGAGGAAAACTTCGTTGCACTGCTTCCAAGAAAATGTCTGCATCCTCTACCGCGAAGTCTGCTCACAATATACAAGTGCATCGGAAAGTGTAGCATTCTGCGGTTGCCACGCTGCCTCAAATTACCTTGACAATGCCCTTATAACCGTCAGAAGACCCCAGATGACAAAAACAATATCATAAATGAATTTTACATGTATACCTTAATCAGTAATATTTCAGGTAGGCCCTATTACATGTGCAAATTGGGCATATGTCGAGATAAAAATTAAAAAAATTAAGTGACCTTGAAAATGACCGTTTGACCTTAAGATGACACAATGACCTTGACAATGACCTTATAACCTTGTGATGACCCAGGATGACAAAAACAATATCAAGCCTAAATGAATTCGACATACCTGAATCGGTAACATTAGAGGTATTACACGTGCATATGCTGTAAGTAATGGAAAAAAATTAGGAATGACCTTGACGTTGACCTTATAACCTTGAGATGACCCCAGATGACAAAAACAATATCATAAATGAATTCTACATACCTGAATCAGTACTATTTGAGGTATTACACGTGCACATGCTGTGATAAATGAAAAGATGAATTAAATGACCTTGAAAACGACCGTATGACCTTAAGATGACCCCCAATGTCAAAATCAATATCAGAAATGAATTCTACATACCTGAATTAGTAATATTAGAGTTATTACACGTGCATATCATGTAAGAAATAATAAAGCCTAATTTTTCAATATGGCCGGTGGCGGCCATATTGGATTTTGCAATTGCGCCATTCGTGACGTCATCGCGGACAAGCACCTCGGTGATTTTTCATGTCCAGGGACCCACTGACCGATTGGAAGTGAGAAACTCCCTCAACACCAAAGTGCATACGGGACCTCATGGCAGGCCAAGGACTACAAGGTTTAGAATTATAGTAGACTAGTTGTAGCAAAAAAGATATCATGCAGCCAATTGCAGCAACCATTACAAAAACCATCTATATTAAGATACGCAGTCGCTCGTCTTCTAATAATCATAAGTAACGTTTTAAAGGTGTTCAACGAAACCATCTCATTATCCAAAGCTTAGCGACATCTTACGGCTTCCACGGTCATTGACATTGATGTAAGTGTAAGCGTAACGAAAATATTGTGGGGCGCGGTGGGGTAGTGGTGGCGTCGTTGCCTTAGAGCCGGAAGGTTCGAGGTTCGAATCCGCCGCAAGTCGCCGCGTGGGGATCTTGAGCAAGTCCTTCACTCGCAATTGCTTGGGCGCTTCGGCGTGAAACTCCGATGCAGTGTCCGCGCTGTAGTCGGGAGCGCCTCTGAGGAGAGAGATTGAAGGGGCGCTATAGCAAATGGAAAAAACAAATAATAAATTGTATACACAGCAGTCGGGTAGCCTTGACCGTGGTTATTTGTCAAAGGATAAATGAGGAAGGTCGACCGAGGAAGCGTCCGTCCAACAAATAGAAAATAGGTAACACACTTAACGAAATGAAGCAAGGAAGAGAAGGAGGAGGAGGAGGAAAGGAAACAGGAGCAGGAGGAGGAGGGAAAGGGGAGAAGGAGGAGGACGAATACGACGACGAGGAGGAGGAGAAGGAGGAGAAGGAGAAGGAGGAAAAGAGGAGAATGAGAAGGAGGAGAAGGTGGAGAAGGAGGAGAAGGAGGAGAAGGAAAAAGAAGAAGGAGGAGGAGAAGGAGGAGAAGGAGGAGAAGAAGGAGAAGGAGGAGAAGAAGGAGAAGAAGGAGAAGGAGGAGAAGGAGGCAGGAGGAACAGGAGTAGAAGTAAGAGGAGAAGATGCAGCATAGGTTTGAAGGGTGAGACGTAGGATAAAATGCAGGATAAAATAAAGACAAAGCGGAGAAGCAGGATAAGGAATATGGAGAATGTGGAGAAGAAGAATTTCGAGAAGGAGTCAGAGAATGGGATCTTGATGATGAAGAAGAATAAGAAGAAAAACAGATCTGCAGCCGTAAACTGAAAAGCAATATGTTGCCTGTCTTCCTGTCTGCCTGC
Organism: Lumbricus rubellus; assembly: GCA_945859605.1. Lineage (NCBI taxonomy): Eukaryota > Metazoa > Annelida > Clitellata > Crassiclitellata > Lumbricidae > Lumbricus > Lumbricus rubellus. The sequence continues at coordinate 30,571,783 of OX243822.1, read as the reverse complement.
CTGCCTGCCTGTCTGTCTTCCTGCCTGCCTACCTGCCCGTCTGCCTGCCCCTCTGCCTGCCTGCCTACCTGCCTGTCTGTTTGTCTGCCTGTCTAGCAGCCTGTCTGTCTGCCTGCCCGTCTTCCTGTCTGCCTGCTCGTCTGCCGGCCTGTCTGTCTGCCTGTCTGTTTGCCTGTCTGTCTGCCTGCCTGACTGCCTGTCTGCACCTGTCTGTCGTTTTGCTCTCCTTCCCTTTCCCAGTCATCTCTCTCCTTGACAAACTCAGCTCAGCTGTTTCTTCTCCACATTCAGATTTGAATAGCAACTGTTGATGTTGATGGCATTAGATGCCAAAACAAGGTAACAGGATGTCAATCACTTTGTGGTTGTGCGTGTGTGTATGTGTGTGTGTGTGTGTGTGTGTCTCTCTCTCTCTCTCCCTCCATACCTCGCTTCCCCTTCCTCTCTCTATATCTGTCTCACTCTCCCCTTTTGCAGTCTTTTGCTCTGTCTCTCTCTGACAACCTACTCAAATGTTTCACAGCGTCAGCAGGAGTGAAGGACAGAGAGAGCGAGGGAGGCAGAGGAGGAGATAGGTGCTTTTTTGAGTATACGAAAAATAGTATTAATAATAATAATTACAACAATAATATTAATAATAATATAAAAAAATTGTTTAAATAATAATAAGTTACATTACAAATAATAATTTCACAATAATAGTAGCAACAACCATAATAATAATGGTAATAAAAAATACATTACAGTATAATATTTATTATTCTGACCTGTGGTTCCTGTTCCAGTTCCTGCTCGTAGCTGAGACTCGGTTCCGCCGATCTTTTTGAGACTCTTCTGTGTTGAAACAAATAGAAGTCGTCCAGAATCTGAAAAAATTAAGCAATTCGCTCTACATAAATTATAGTCATAGATAAGCAACTCTTCCCGAAGTTGTTCCGCAGTTAATACAGTGTATAATAGCGACAAAACCATTCATTGTAATTTAATTTTAACACAGTTCCTCTACTTCTAATAATCGTACGTCACGTTTTAAAGGTGTTCAACAAAAACCTCTAAGAGAGTGAAGCGAGACTGAATGACATTAGAATTACTAAAAGACCTTATTACATTATAATATACTTAAAATTGCAACATAATTATAGCCTAGGCCTAAGAAGATTAGATAAAAATAACTCTTATATAATTTTTTAGAGACCTATGGGCGGAGACATGGGGCGGAGTTTGTGATGGTGGGACGGAGATGGTTATATCCCCCCAGTATTTTGGAAATATTCATAAAAATCATTATAAATTTCCTTCTACCGCTTGTTAGTTCCCCCCCAACTTCTGGACCAAGTCTCCGCCTCTGTTGGTTTCTTTGTAATGTATTGTCTATGTGGGTTACTGGGGTGATGTTTAAACGGAAATACATAGGCCTAGGCGCCGAAGAACAAAAAATCTTTCCCTATAAGGTGGACTCAGCCTTCCATTCTCTAGGAGCATTGGCAATGGTAGGACAAATCAACTACCTATGTTGTCATAAGCTGTCGTTAAACTATTGATTCCTCCTCCACCTAATCACAGCACTGAACTCCATCACTTTTTTTCTTAATAAGGTGAACTCTGACGACCACCGCTCAGCCAAAATATGTTATCGTGCAACCAATAATATTACAGCGATCCAAAGCAACTATTTATTGTAATAATGTTTATCGCAGTTGTGTTACTTCTAGTAATTGTAGGTTACGTTTTAAAGGTGTTCAACGAAAACATCTCATTATCCACAGTTTAGCGACATCTTACGGCTTCCGCGGTCATTGACATTGAACGTGCTCTAGCGGAGTATAAAGAAATTTATAGAAGCTTATTTAGCAGCATAGAGAGGTGTCAACCAAATTTACGCGGAAGGGGGTGTTAAAAAATACGATTTCTTGCGTATAAAATTATAATAAATAAATTATATGGATGGTCCTTAGTAGTAACGCTTAAATGCATGTTTTACTTCGCTGCCAGACATGGGCGGAAAATTGGGCGGAGACTTTGGGGGGAGGGGGGGGACGAACGAGTGGCCGAAGGAAAGACTCAAGGTTTTTTTAGTCATCTGGCTGAAAAGTCAAGAAAATTTTCTATTTTCACCGCCAAAAAGTTGACGACCTTTTTTGCGGGGGGGGGACAAATGCATGGGCCGTCCCCCAACACCTCCATTGGGGGGGGGCGCCCCCTTTCCCCCTAGGTTTCCGCCCATGCTGCCAGAACCGTTGACATCGAGTTAAACCTGATAAATGACGAAAGAAAGAAGACCCAGATTTGACGAGGGCCTATGACAACAGAAGCCGTTGCTTTCGGAAAAAAATGTTTGGCGTATTACAACACCTTTTTAAATGACGAAAGAAATTTTATTTCAGAAGTACTACTGCAAACACTGATGCTCGTTTGTTAATTCTCTATCCTCTTGGCCAATTCTATTGAATGTTTTTTTATTATTATTATTCCACAGTTTAACGTCGTCCTATGGCATCAATGGCCGTTGACGACAATACATAAAATACAATGCAATGAAAATAAAAACAAATTTTTCTAGCATCCTAAAAACACCATCAACAGGTCTGGTGTCTGGATAAATCTTTACAACTTCATCAAAGTTCAATCATTAACAACTTTAAAGAGTCCATTTTACATTTTCCATGCTGATACATTGTGATATCAGGTTCATCTGATGTAATTTAATTAACATTGTTTTATTCAACAATTCAACTTTAACTTTAAAAAGCAATTATGGCTACAAAATTTAATGTTCAATACATATAATTCTGATATCTAATGATATATAATTATTTCAATTGTTCATCTTTTCAAGCATGTTTGAAAATAAACTTAAGTAATTTACATTGCTTAAATAATAAATTATACATATATATATATACATATATATATATATATAATTTGTATGACCAGTTTTCAACGTACTCAAACATCATTACATAGGACCAACAACGTGTGCATCATAATAATGCAATTTATATATAACACAACAATTCAAAAATGCATCATTATATATGAAACTAACCACGACAACGAATTAAAGATGCAATTTACATAATCCGACCTTTAGTTATAATTTTTATCAAACGATACACTTCATTTTGATATAAATTAATCGTCAAAAGATTTTTAATAGAAATTTCATCCTTATACATTTGACATTTATTTCTTAAAACCTTAGAAATATCTTCTTTTTTACAGTCAAGTAAGATGTGCATAATTGTTTCTGGCACGTGACATGTATCACATAAACCGTTAGAATGCCTTTTTATAATGTATAATCTTTGATTAGTATTTGCTACTCCTAAACGTAATCTAGAAATCTGGACTTCTTTGTGCCTGAGTGGCTCAAGATATTCTATATTTGTATTCACAATTGGACAGATAGATTTATAAAAATGACCTTTATTATCATTGCTATATTCTAATTGCCATTTATTAACTATATAAAGTTTAATCAAGGTAACAATTTCTTCAAATTCAAGATAATTTGTAGAATTTATAAGATCAATACTTAGTGCTTCCTTGGCCAAAGTATCTGCTCTATCGTTGCCTATGAGATCAACGTGACTTGGAATCCAAATAAATTTGATTTTATTAGCATCTAGTTTGCTTATGTGATAGAGTACATCATTCAATAATGTCGGTCTTGCCTGACTACAAGATTCCTTAATTGATGTAAGAACACTCAACGAATCAGAAAAAATTGCAAACTTGCTACTATTAGGACATTCATAATTTATTAACCATTTAACAGTTTCCAGAATGTTTTTTGAATTTTCCGTAGTATTTATAAAATCTGTTGTACATGTTGTAAAGGTGTCTTTAAACGCGTTTCGTGAACAAATCTGAATAGCGTCGCCCTATTCCATCGCACAATAAAAAGTAATATTATACGCCTATATTTGCACAACGATCAGTGTCTTCTGTATACAGTGATAAGTTACTTAGCATATTAAGCATAAGTATCATCATTCTGTATGATGATATTAAGCATTATTTGCATGAAGATAAGTACACTAGTACAAGGATACGTACTATTCGCACAATGATAAGTATCCTCACGCATTGGTAAGTTTTCCAAGCACAATAATTATTATAAGTGTCCTTTGCACAATGATAAGTATCCTTCACACAATGATCAGCACTCCTTGCTCACTGGAACTAGCACGCTTTGCTAAATAAAATTTACCTTTGTTTCTGTCAAGTATAGCCTACTCAGCAGTAAGTACTGTTAGCGTAGGCCTACTGGTAAATACCCATACTCGCTGGTAAGTACAGACCTTAATAAGCGAGAAGTATTCCAATCATGGATAAACACCAGCGTTCCTGGAAAGAAAGCGACACCTACCGACGGGAGGGATGTCACATTAATCGCATACACAGCGGAGAACCAGTATTTCCGGCGAAATTTGCGTTTACCCCACATCATAAAAAGGCGAGCCATGGTTAGACATCGATTACAACGAGTACAATAAAATAACCTCAACCTGCCATTTTTACAACCGTCGTAAAACCAGTTCCAGGAACACAACACGCATAAAGCAGACTCATTTAACGGGCTAAAATAATCCCTCCCTAACCCGTGTAATTTTCCCTTTATGGTTCTTTGATGACAGGGAACGGTGCAAATCGGAAACGCGTGCATTTAGACGGGGAGACAAGAAGGGTGACCCAGGAAAAACTGACGACAAGCAAATCTCTACATGAACTTAATCCATACACTTTGTAGAAAGTCCTGGTGAAGATACACAGAGATCGGACGACAATTAATATACAGGGTGGACCAAAAAAGACGCCTCCGAGGTTTTTGCCAATATAGACAAGGCTTGGAATCTGAAAATGACACTGCTAGAAGCAAATCATGTAAAACATTTGCTAACAGGCGTTTTTATACTAATTTGACCCTGCTGAAAACAAAAATCGCGGTTAGCAAGCTGGAATTTTTTTAATTGCATGGGAAAACAAGATGGCGGACAAATAGGCGATCAGTTGCTTCACATGGCTATAAGTTAAGTATTGTATGTGATAGGAACACGATTTAAGATTCTAAATTAAGATTACAGGTTTCAAGGAATGCAATGGAACCAAAAACACACAAGAAGCACTGCAAAGAAAATCAAAATGGCGGACAAAATGGCGGCCAGAAGCTAAAACGGCTATAAGTGAATTTATGTATGCAATGGAAACATGATTTCAGAGCCTAAATCAACATTTTAGAGGTCAAGGAATGCAATGGAACTAAAAACACACAAGCAGCGCTCCAAATAAAACAAAATGGCGGACAAAATGGCGGTCATAATCTTAAAATGGCCATAAGTTAAGTCATGTTTGCAATGGAAACATGATCTCAGGTTCTAAACCGAAATTTTCGAGGTCAAGGAATGCGATGGAATCAACATCATATAGATGGCAGAGCCAATAAACCAAAATGGCGGACACAATGGCAGCCATAATTTCAAAATAGCTACAAGTTAAGTCATGTATGCAATAGGAACTTGATTTTTACCAGGTTTTTCGAGATAACATCTAGTACCCATGCTGTTGAATGTATCCACAATGTTAACTTATTTGGCCAGATAATGATCATTCAAATTATCACAATTCTTTCAGCAAGTCACAGAGTCTTCGTCAAAAGAACACAGCTACAGAGAATGAACAATTCTATCGAATAGCAGTCTGCGAGCGAGCCAGAAGCTCAGCTTGGCCCGCCAACTGAAGAGTATATCGACGCTGGACACCTGGGGTGGGAAAACAGAGTTCTTGCAGATACAATAGGGATAATCCCTCAAAAGCATCATCTAACCAACACACAGACCCTGTAGACAATCTGCTGCAGGAAAGGGAGCCAATACAAGACATCCCGCATATAATATGAGACATGACCAAATTTTGGGATATGCTCCTAAGTTCCGATCTTCCTTATTTGAACACTCTTAGTCTCAGATGATCATAATTATCTGGAAACTTCATGTCTGTTTAGGTCCTTGTCTTTTTGAGTGCCAGAGCTAGAGTTCTCTGTCTCAGGGCCACTTCTATTCATTTTTTACATAGGCCTATTACTACTCTTATTCCCAAACACTCTTTCTCGCTTTACTACTATATGTTTTTTTACACTGCATGATTGTTCATGCACAGAGTTTGTGATGGCACTTAGTACTGGTGTTCTTCCTAGATCTATTTCTATCTCTTCTCAAACTCCATTTCTTCTCTTGGGTACTCAAACTGGAAGTGCTACTGAATGGTCACTGCTAATAGCTTCAAAATACTTTACATTGTGTAAAGTTCTAGCTAGGCTTTTGACACTGTTAGACAAAGCACCTCGCCGATCAATTGGCATCGCAACCCATTCCGGATTTTTTATACAACTGGGTACTTGCTCTCTTGCACGAGCATCAGTACTGCACCAAATTTGGGGGTGAAATCTCTCCGCTCTGTACCATAAATGCTAGTATTGTGCAAGGCTCTGGCCTTGGACCAACTGATTTTGGCATAACCATTTCTAGTCTCAAACCTAAATCCGGTGGAAACCGTCTTCCTAAGTGCTTAATCTAGACGTCTCTGGAGGGTGGGAAGTTCCGCACCCCAGGATTGACATTTCCCCCCCCCCCCAGAAAAATTTGATAAAATGTTATTGGTTTTTAGTTACTGTTTACATCATCGTATTACGTGAACTGTTATAATATACTGTAATGTTATTTATTATTATATGGTTAATGGTTATAATGTTATTATTTACTATTATATTATATAACACAATCCTGCTAAAATGAGAATAACTTACTGCTAATATTTGTACAAATTCTACTTTTGTACAACTGAATGGCTTCTCACCAGTGGTATCCTTCAAATTTTAAACTGTAAAATTTCAAAATGTTTAGTCCTATTATTTGAACACTTCTAGTAAAACCTAAAAACAACAACATTACTACACATGGCTTCCTGAATTTGGTACAGTAGTTCATTAGTTCTTGGTTGGTTTGTGTACCATTAAATATGATTTCAGAAAGTATGTCCTGGTCAGCAATTCAGGACCATCTTGGGAAACAGGGTTACACTGATACAAAGCTGAAAAGTCAGCTTATATAGGCTACTATTATATTCATGTCTGCATTTATTCATTAGAATAACTCAGCAAGAGGAGAACTGAGCTGCTGAACTATACATAAAGATATTTTTATTGTAATTATATCCATATATAGGCTATATATTGAATCCTAAAACACTTTTTTATCAGTACTGAATAGTCTAATGGAGTATTTTTGCTAAAATGCACCTTAAAAGGCTACCATTACAGTGTGGAAATAGTCCCACCTCAAACAAATTTGTTAAGTGTTGATTATATTATTGAAGTCTCAGCCTACTCTCATAAGCACTGAAAAGTACAGGTATTTTGTTAAGATGACTCCTTAAAATGCTACCATTGCAATGCGGACATTCAAAAAGTTTCTGATGAGGCTCTGAAAAAGTACAGGTATTTTGTTAAGATGACACCTTAAGATGCTACCATTGCAATTTCCTCTGTAAACTACTGTGCGTTTGCTGGTGGTCAAATAAAGAATATTCGGTAAACACGCACACTGCGTGCCCGTACTCCAAGCAACATGGCTGCCAACGAATGCAATAAAATTAGAGCGCGACCAATGGACGACATTAAACAAGCATCCCAACATGCAAAGCGTGAGGGTCGGTTAGGGCTCAGGTTAGGCGCCGTGAGGGTTGTTTGGGGTTAGTTTTAGGGTTAGTGCAGTCATTCTGCTGAAATTGAAGCTGAATTGCATTCGTTGGCAGCCATAATTATTGTTTGGAGTACGGGCAAGCAGAGTGCGTGTTTACCAAGACTTGGTCTAGAAGTTCACATAAAGACACTACTCGGCCGTGAAAACGTGCAAATCATTCAATTGTACCACCATAACCGGAAAAAAATTACCGAAGAAGGCTTAGTATTGATTTTCGGATAATAACTAATAACTATACCATGTTTGAATTGTTTTAAAACTCTTGAAACACATAAATAGAATAATAATTATTAAGATCGACGTTTATTTACAACCTTACTGAGAGACAGCATGCTTGCTACTGAATATTCATAAAGTGGTGTTTAATTAATGACGAAATTGTGACGTTTACTATTGAATATTCAAACTACGGCGATTTACTAACGGTGAAATGGTACGCTTTCTACTGAATATTTATAAAGCTGTGATTGATTAATGCTCTACCGCTAAAAACATAGTTCTCTACTAATTTGCTTCCTAAAAAGATGCAAATTGATCGTGAACTGTGTATCTATTTTTGCAACATCTACGAGCAAATATGTACATGAAAAAGTCAAATGTAGCTTGTCGCCAGTTTTTCGGAGGTCTTACAGTGAGAATATTTTTAACGCTCGGTCTAATTGGCAGTGTTAACACGTGATATCAAATTTAACGACGAGCTATTTAATATAAGTTAAATTAGAGTTAGGTTAATCCATTTCAGCTGCTATTATATCTATATTTATCTTATATTGTTATCGTTTTCTATCACGTTTCATTTTCTTTATTTTTTACACGATATTTTAATATTTTATTTCATTTCTTTTATCTCATTTATTATTTTCTGACTGTCTAATGTTTTGCATTGTCATTTTCACTTCGTTTTATATTTCTGTTATTTCACTCAGAGAATTCTATCAACTGTTGTCTTCGCCTAAAGCAAAAGGAATAGGATAAGAACTATGTGGATGTGAAATAAAACAAGGCAGGGAATGGAGGAGGAAAAGGAACAAAGGACAAAGAGGAAGGAGGAAAAGGACGAGGAGGACGAAAAGGAGGAGGAGGACGAAAAGGAGGAGGAGGAGGAGAAGGAAAAGGACGAGGAGGAGGAGGAGGAGGAGGAGGAGGATAGGGAGGAAGAGAAGGAGGAGGAAGAGATAGATAATAAGAATCAGGAGTCGGAGCAGATGCGGAGGGAAAAGAGGATGCTTAATAGCTCGACGAGGAAGAAGACGAACAATTATTTATAGGAGGAAGGACAAAAGAAGGACAATAGAAGGACAATAGAATAACAATATAAGGACAGTATAAAGATAATAAAAAGGACAATATAAGGACAATAGAAGGACAATAGAAGGACGATAGAAGGACAATAGAAGGACAATAGAAGGACAATAGAAGAACAATAGAAGGACAATAGAAGGACAATAGAAGAACAATAGAAGGACAATAGAAGGACAATAGAAGGACAATAGAAAAACAATCGAAGGACAATAGAAGACAGTTATGATGCAATCGTGAATCACCTGCAGCACAAATCATCTGAATCAACCCCCCCCCGCCCACCGCCGATGACGCATCATTTCTGATAACACTAAGCATAAAAACCCGAATGCCACCCAGGACACGAGGTCTTTGGTGACCTACACATATATCAACGCATTCATCATCACCATCATCATTGTATTCAGACATAAAAGCCAACGACAACAGCGACATCAACGAGGCTCTCGTGGCGACAGCTAGTGTCAACACCCAAAACAATCACTACACGTCATCTTCATCCTATTCCTCTCCACTCTCGTGTTTTCTTATTCCTCTCTACACCAATAATTATGTATCAACTTCTGCATCGTTATCATCATTTGTCTTCATCGCCATCATCATCATCATCATCATCATCATCATCATCATCATCATCATCATCATCATCATCATCACCACCCCCACCACCACCATCATCATCATCATCATTTATCATCATCATTATTACTATTTTTATCATCTCCCTCGTCATCCTTATCATCATTATCGTTATCCCCTCCATCGTCATCGTCATCTACGTCAGCATCTTCTTCTTCATCATCGCCATTATTATCATCATCATCATCATCATCATCATCACCGTCGTCGTCGTCGTCGTCATCATCATCATCATCAGCACCAGCACCACCACCACCACCACCACCACCACCACCACCACCATCATCATCATCATCATCATCATCATCATCATCATCATCATCATCATCACCTTCAAAATCATCATCATCATCTTCACCACCACTTTCATTTCCGTCTTAGACATACTCCTTCAAATAGCATTCTCCTCTTTTACCCCTTCTTTCCCTTCTCTATCATTCCTATTACTTCTCCGCCACCTCCACCTACTCGTTCCTTTCTACTCCTCCACGCCCTCCTCCTCCTCCTCATCTATTTATATTCTTCCTTCTCTTCTTTCTTTATTCATCTTTTCTTCTCGTTCTCCTCCTCCTCCTCTTCTAATTCTATTTTTCTGCCGCTTCTTTCTCTATTCATCTATTCTCCTCGTTCTCCTCCTCCTACGCCATTCCTCGTCGTTCTCCTCATCCCATGAATCATCCACCTCCCCCGCTCCCTTCTTTCCCTCCTCCTACTCTTATCCCTCCTTTTTATTTCCTCCTCCTCTCGCTCCCTATCTTCTTACCTCTCCTCTTAATCGTCCTCTCCCTCCCTCATCCACCTCTCCCTGCGTCCTCCTCCTCCACATCGTCCTTACCATGCGTACCTCTTCCTCCTCATTCCCATGCCTTCTCCTTCCTCCTTTCCCTCTCTCCCTCATTACCAGTTCTCTCCATCCGTCCATCTTTCTCCTCCGCCTCTCCCTCCTTCCTTACCTCTCCTCCGTAACTCACTCACGTCGCTCGTTAACCGCTAATATACAACCGCTATCCTAGAAAAGAAACGTTAGCGCAACGTTGCCAGTGGTTGACTGCGCACTTCGTGGGAGATCCTACCCGCCCTCCACCACCCTCCCACACCCCACCACACACTCCACCACCCTCCCACATCACGTCCCACCATCCCACACCCCACCACACACTCCACCACCCTCCCACATCACGTCCCACCCTCCCACACCCCACCACACACTCCACCACCCTCCCACACCACGTCCCACACTCCCACACCACGTCCCACACTCCCACATCACGTCCCACACCCCACCACCATCCCACATCACGTCCCACAGTCTCAGCATTATCTAGTCGCCCCTAATCCATCTCACCGCACGTCCGAAAAAACGTGTAGGGCCTACGTGAAAAGGTCGATCCTTTCAACCCTCGCGTGTCTTGTTGGGAGGGACCCCACACCCGGAGGGTGCTCCCGCTTTTTAAGTATTTCACGATGGCGCTACAACGATTCGATTCCAGTTTGTCGTGTGAGGGCACGGTGTCTAGATGGGTCTGTTAAAAAGAGAACGGGGACAGTGAAAGAGAAAGCGGATATGGAAATAATTTTGCTTAACATTATCATCATGCATGCTAGTCAGCTTCTATTTTTAAACTTTGTTTCTCTCGTTTATAATAATTATCTTGGCATAATTATGTAATTGACCTATCAGACCGCCATTTTCCATTAAATAATGATTCCCCGTCATCTTGCCATGCTCCATGATATGAATTAAGCCCCTAATAAGCTTTGTCCCTTTGGAGTGTCTATTGCTCCTCAAACTGAACCATTCCAATGTCATTACCGAATGAGGCAACGTCATAATGCCCAACACAGTGTTTTGTGTAACACGACGTCTGTATGAGGTATAGAAAAGAGAGAGAAAAAATGAGAAGATAGGAAGAAGCAAAAGAAGAAGAATTTTTAAAGAAAACATGAAGGAAGAGGAGGAAAAGGGGCGGAAGACGAAGGAGGAAAAGGCGGAAGTGAAAAAGGAGGTTGTGAAAGAGGAAGACAGACAGACAGACAGAAACGTTAGCGCAACAGATAAAGAGAGAGTTGAGTCAAGTGATGAAGAAGAACGACGAGAACGACGAGGAGAAAGAAGAGAGGAGATATTATAGGGTGCAGAGAACAAATGATAAGAAATGGTAGAAACATGTCAAGAGAAGAAGAAGCAAGAAGAGTAGGATGATGACGACGAAAGAACAGAAAGAAGAATCAGAAGGAAAAATGAGTAAGAACATGAGATGGAATAGAAATGATAGGATAAGAAGCAGAAACAGAAGAATAAAGATGAGACAGAAGAAAAGAGAAAACCGTGAGGTCGTTCGTTAAACACCTCACTTTAATAAAAGTCCTACACATTAAAAACGAAAATGTTACTTATATTCCAATAATCGAGATGACTTTGCTTTGCTTGTAAGTGCATTGCAAAAGCGGCCCCCATCAAGTTCAATATTCGCAGGCGCTCCAGACTACTGTAACAGTGCAAACACTGAATCTGAGTTTACACGACGAAGCGCTGAGCAATTGCAAGTGAAGGACTTGCCAAAGGTCCCTAAAAGGCTACTTGAGGTGGATTCCAACCCGCAACTCTCGGGCTCCGAGGCACTGAACATGCTAACTACGCCACCACAAGCTGTACTATGCGAAACAAATTTTTTCGACAGCAATGGTCTCTGTTGTCATAAGCTGCCGTTAAAATGGATTCCTATTCACCAAGACACGGCAATCACCTTAGACACCTTTAGAAGACCTACTTCCGTGGCTATAAACTGGAAAAATCTTTTGGAAAGGTCAATATCATTCACAGTAGAGTCCACATAAATCGAATATTCCGTACATAGTGATCCATTGCTCATTATGAATAATCATCAGGAAAGGAGAATAAAAAAGTCTTCGCTTACTTTTTGAATTGACGCAACGCATGAAATTTTTTTGCTATTATGCGCGGTGGTGTAATGGTTCGGTGGCTTGGAGCCGGATGGTTCCATGTTCGAATCCACCTCAAGCCGCCGCGTAGTGCCATTGAGCAAGTCCTTCACTTATTTTGCTAATTGATTAAATTTTCCGGTTGTTATGACACTTAACATCACTTCGGTTAGTTAGCGCAGAGAGTGCCTACGAGTAGATTTCTTGAAGAGGCGATTATAAATACTCGGAATGAATGAATGAATGAATGAATGAATGAATGAATGAATGAATGAATGAATGAATGAATGAATGAATAAATGAATTGCTCATGCACGTCGACGTGAAGCTCCGATCAGTGGCGGATCCAGAAGGTTGAAATGGGGGGGGCCAAATGGGGAGGCGTGGACGAGCGGCCGAAGGCCGATCGGCGAGGCGCGTAGCGCCGAGAGGTTGGGGGAAAGGGGGAGGGGTTTGGGGAGGGGGATGTGCCCCTCCCCAACCAGAAATCTTTTTAGATTCCGCACTGCAATGGCAGCATTTTAAGCTGTCATCTTAATGAAATTGCTCTCCACTACTTAAATGCTGACAAACCAAGAAATAACTACCAAACTACCAGAATTCGAAGCCAGAGGCTGTTGTTTTACTAACTGTTCATCGAACAAAATGCTGAAATTTTACAGCTTGAAATGTAACAGATAGCTCTGGAAAGAAGTCATAGCCTATAGTTGTACAAAAATAGCATCTGTACAAAGTTTAACAGTAAAGTATACCTATTGTAAAATGATAGTATCATATAATTGTTTATAACGGTGAATAATAATATCATAATCATGATCATAATAGTAAATAACATCAAGGTACATGTATATTATAACATGTTTTTCTGGGTGAAAATTTTCATTTCTGTGGAAAAACTTGTACCCTCCCTAGAGATGTCTAAATTAAAAAATAACTGGATATATGGGCTTGTTATCTGGTATTAATTCATGGCTTTTAAAAGGAATTTTTAGAACTGCACAACTTCCAACCAACCTCCAAGGCCGTAGCCAGGATTTGATTTCGGAGTGTGTTTCTTTGGCGGAGAATTTCTTACGAAATTTTCTAGATGTCAAAATTTTTTAACACAACTTTTTAGTCGTAAAAATGTCTGAAGACACCTTTGTTTAGTCGTAAAATTTCTGAAGACACCTTTGTTTAGGTGTCAAATTTCCGAAGACATCTTTTTTTAGTTGTAAAAGTTTCTGAAGACACCTTTTTTACATGTAGTTGTCAAAATTCCTGAAAACTTTTTGTCTTAAAAATGTCTGAAGACACCTTTGTTTAATCATCAAAATTTCTGAAGACACCTTATTTTAGTCGTCAAAATTTCTGAAGACACTTTTGCTTAGGTGTCAACATTTCCGAAGACATCTTTTTCTAGTTGTCAAAATTTCTGAAAACACCTTTTTTAGTCGTAAGAATGTCTGAAGACACCTTTGTTTAGTCATCAAAATTTCTGAAGACACCTTTTTAGTTTTAAAAATTCTTGAAAACACCTTTTTTGGTCGTAAAAATGTCTACACCTTTGTTTAGTCATCAAAATTTCTGAAGACACCTTATTTTAGTCGTCAAAATTTCTGAAGACACCTTTTTTAGTTTTCAAAATTTCTGAACCTTTTTTTAGTCGTCAAAATTTCTGAAGACCATTTTAAGTAATCAGAAACGGCTTTCTTAGTATCTTTCGCCTAATTTCATGGGTTTTTTCATTATGTGCTAGTGATTAATATTCTATTATTTTTTTACATTTTTATTTCGGATGGTGTTTCCATGGGTTTATTTCATGTGTTAGGCCCTACAATGCCTACATCCACGAGTGGGCACACTTTTCCTTCCACTCAGTTGTTCTACTCTAAGCAGAGTCGCAAAATGGGTTATTGGTTTAGTTAGGCTGGTTTCAAAGTGCAGTTACGAACTTCAATCACAAAGTTGCAATAGGCCTACAGTAACTATAGGCTTCTGTAAATGTCTGTTTAAAGTGGCGTATTATTCCAAATCGGAAGACAACAAAATTTCAAATTATTTTTTAACTGCACAAAAATGCTTTTACAACTGCACAAATCCATTTAGAACTGCACATTTTGTGTAGAACTGCACGGTAAAAAGCCCTGTATTATTTCACAATGAGTCTACAGTCCGAAACATCGTTAGAACATTTAGTCGGTCTTCTGACATTGTGTTCTGAAGTATAGTAATTATTAGCTAACGTTTGCTCTACTTTGGAGAAAGCTCTTTCGGCTTTAGCACTACAAACTGGAAATGTTGCCAATATATTCAGCATGGTGTGTACTTCACTGTTGGAAGAGAATCAGCAGGACATGAAATAAAAGTCTTAATTACTGAAGAAGTATTTTATGAAGATGTGGTGCTAAAACCTTCTTTCATACGACACATTGAGTAATGAGGGGGGGGGCCAAGTTCTGTCAAAATTTCAAATGGGGCGAGTTCTGTTAAAATTTCAAATGTGGCTATGGCCGGATTGGCTCCCCTGGATCCGCTCCTGATTAATAGTTATTTGTTTTTAGTTGCAATTGTTGTTAGTGCTAATATTTTAACATTTTACTGTGAATATAATGGCCTACACGAATAGCATACACTGTATGCCATAAAAGGCATAAATCATAATCGGATACTGTTGAAAGATTGTTTCTTTTCTTTGCGATATATATTAATACACGTTACCGTTAGACCGGTAGCGCTTTTGAGTAAATTACCTTGAAGGTGCGCTATATAAAAAGTCAATATTATAATAAACAATAAATAATAATAATAATAATAAATAATATTTAATGTAATTGTGTGAGAGGCTTAGATGTTAACTACCTTTATATATTAATTCTCCTGGACATGACTGAACCCTGCAAAAAATCTTGTGGGCGTCTTGGATGGGGGGGGGGGGCCACGTCCCATGGAGATTTGAAATGGGGGGGCCATGGCCGGATTGGCCCCCCTGGATCCGCCCCTGGCTCCGATGCAGTGTCTGCGCCGTAATCGGGAGCGCCTCTGAGTTGAGAAAATTGAAGGGGCGCTATGGAAAATGAGAGAAGCACAAATCCCAGAAGACATAACTCACAGAGTTGCCAGGTCCATGATGTTTGTATGTGCACTTCTCCCTACTCAGAGGCGCTCCCGCATGCAGAGCGGACACTGCATCGGAGTTTCACGCCGAAGCGCTGAGCAATTGTGAGTGAAGGACTTGTCCAAGGTCCTTACGAGGCGAGGTGGATTCGAACCTCTAACCTTCCGGCTCCAAGGCAACGACGCCACCACTACACCATCGCGCCCCATATGATGGTGTGTGTAGGCTACTTCATTCCCTAAGGAATGAAGGCAGAGATGACCCTAGTAGGCCCTATGGAATTCGAACGCACTTCAAGCCAGAGTGAAATCCATTGTATTGTTTGTATGCGCACTTGTGATAGGGCCCCTTCAAGCTCTCTAATCAGAGGCGCTCCCGACTACAGAGCGGACACTGCATCGGAGTTTCACGCCGACGCGTTTAGTAAATCCAAGTGAAGGACTTGCCCAAGATCCTTCCCCAGAAGCAAGGTGAGAAGATGAAAAATAGAACAAATTTTCAAAGAGTGAAGTAGTTCTTCAGATACCTCACTTCAATCCAAGTCCGTCACGCTGCAAAAGCACCAAAAACGAAAATCTTAAATACGAGTCATTAACGTTCACACTACCGAGTTTCTTTCGAACTTTAAGAACTGTCTTTTTCAGCCGTGGTTAAACTGGAGCGCTTCTGAGTAGTTTACCTTAGATGCGCTAGATAAAAACTAAATGATAAAATAACAGCCCCTGGTGGCCACAAAATGCAGATAAACTATACGAAAATCTGCTTATCATCGCGTGGTGCCAGTCCAGTAGCTTTGTACAGGAGGAGGGTACCGCTGAGGATTTACGCTGTTCATGAAATCGTTAAATTGCACATAGCCTAGACGAAAGAACATCTCGGTCACTACGTATACTTGTTCTAACGTACTGGGAGCGCCTCTGATTGGTGTGCACTGTGAGCGGCGCTTTATAAATTTATAGATACAATATACTGGAGCGTTGATTAAGGACCAGGTAGGAGGGTGAAGCTGATTGTGACGTAGCGTCGTTATGTAGGATTCACAACAACGGATGTTGTATTCAATAAGGAATCGAGAATATAAGTCAAAAGTCGACGTGACAACTCCACACCTTTAAAATGCATGCTTCGCACGGTCTAAATTCAGCAAAATTAGCAAATTGCGATGACTCGTTACCTCTAATCTTATTAGAACACTAAGTCTTTTAGATTTGGAAGGTGATTAATAATTATTATAGAATGTTAACGGCCCCTATAATATCGGTCAATGGTGCTACAGGTGCTACAAGGGTGCTACCCGCCTAGCATCGGGTGGGGCCTGGGCGTACTAACGAGGGCGACGACATACATAACGCTTATGATGTTGAACCGAAACTACCAATCGGATCAGATGATAATACATGTAACTAGAGAAAGTGAATAAAGGGAGACTGGACACAGTAAGCAAAAAAAGAAAGCCAAAAAATGTCACATCAACAATCGATTATAAGACACCTGCAACTCGCATTTCACCAACTCTATTAATTCATCTTTCGCTTGTTAATAAATACTGTAATAATTATGCCAAACAAATTTCTGTCGAGGGCAATGGCCTCTATTGTCATAGGGCCTCGTCAAACCTGGATCCATTGAACATTATCAAAACTCAGCCACTGGTGGCACTCTGCCAGTGCCAGTCTTAAGCATGGATAAAGAAGTATGGCGTAGCAGTAGCTAATGGTCTTTGTTTACACGGTGACTTTAAACTGCAATACTCTAACATTTACATGTATAATTATTACTATTTGTGGCCGCGATGGGCCGTCAGCATCGTCCTTTCCTAGTAAAATTAGACTCGTATTTTTGTTATTTATACAGAATGAAAACGAGTTAACGGTGTCTAAGATGTGTTCTGTGTTATAAGAAGTCCGCTACAGTACTGGATGCAATCTCACAGTGCCAATCTCAAGCCAGGACAAATATAGGCGATGCTAATTATCTTTGTCATCACACAGTATCGTTAACCTGGAACTAACACAACGACTTCGCAAACAGCTCGTATTGTGGCTGCCATGCCAGTCTTAATTCCGTAGAAAAGAGGGCGTCGATAATCACCTAGTTTATGGTACAGTATCGTCAATTAGCAATTAACTAATAATATTATTGATCGCCATTTTATTTAGAATGACATAATATTATACGTCTTTCTCATAAAGTAATGTCAGCGCATAAATATAATAATTATGCTCAATAATAATTTCAGCGCGTCTGTTCCAACTTCCATGATGAATAACACAGATCACATCTTAGACACCATTAACACGTTTACTATTGCTTGTATAAATACCGAAAATCCGCGACTGACTATTATAATGGGATGCGTTGAAGTAGTGGATAGCGGAAACATATAGACACCATAAACACGGAATCAAAAGAATCTATAAGTTCAGAATCCTAGATTCTCGATAATGTCCCCTTCATTCTTTTTTCGATGACGCAATTACATGACTTCTCCACATAAATCTCTTTTCATATTGTCTATGATGACCTTGGATGGATGGATCCGATTTGACCAGGGTCTATGACAACAGAGACCGTTACCCCGGACAGAAATTTGCTCGGCATATTACAGCACTTATGAGCAAGGTACTAGACCAGTAGTAGATTAATTCCTCATATCCAAGGTTTTTATGCTGTGGCTCCCAAAGATCAATGTTAACGGCCCGGGCGGTCAAGGCGAGAATTTCTCTACAATCGGGTAGACGTCAAACGGCCATAGCAGACACAAGACTTCGTTATATAAAGGATCATCATCATCATCGTCGTCGTCATCGTCGTTATCATCTACAATCGGGTCGCGCCAGCCGGAACCATGACTAAGGCAGGACAGCGAAACTAAACATAATCACCCAAACAAAAGCGTTGTTGCACAAAATCTGCAAACTTCAATATTACACAGTTAATAAACCAATATGTTGCCAATTATATATAAAATAATTATATACTAGATCCCTCACCCGCTCCTCTGCAATCTGTATACATGTGATCCAGCTCAGAGGTTTCAACCGCCAGCCTTTTCGTTAACCTCCAGAATGCTAACCATATAGTAATTATTACCACTGCAGATCATGTGATGGCCGAGAGATTTTAGTTTTTCACTGAACCCCTAGTCCTCCTACAATTATACTCGCGTTGAAACCAGTTGACTTCTGTCCTTACTCCCTCAGTTCAAAAGTTATAAACATTACTCGTACAATCATACAGTGCTACGACATTTTCTAATAGAGATGCTTGGACACCAGATTTTTGCGTATGTGATAATTATTTATTCTTAAAATACCTGAGCTCAAACAATTTTATCAGGAATGCAAATGTCATCAGAAATCCTTTATCATCTTGTCTTCAATTCCCAACATTCCGATCCGTATTATAGGAAAATAAACTATCATCGTCACGTAAATTCTTATCTCAATTTTCTTTCCTAATGGTCTTCTTTATAGGCTACATAATAAGCTACGCATCATTGCAAATGCTTGTGAAGCATAAGCCCGATTCCTCTTTGTAGATGCTAGTCATTATGTCTTAATCTTTGCTTCCATCTGGGATAATTATTAGACTGTCTAAGATACATGCGTTATTGTTCAACTTCTTCAGTGCTCACTAACTTCTCATTGGATGTTGATAGACATTGAAACCTATTATGATACTATCATTTCAATATCAGTAATTTTTGTCTTCGGTATAGGTTGAACAGTATTTACAAATTCAAACATTAGCACATTCACATTCATACATTGACATTCATTATAATAATTATGCCTACATATACATAGTCCTTCATTAGGACATTCATGATGCATTGAATGTAGGCATAAAATAATAATAGTTATATTGCGAGTGAAGTATTTTTCCAAGGTCTCTACAAGGCGACTTGAGGTAGATTCGAACCTGCAACTCTCTGGCTGCAAGACGAACATACCCACTACACCATCGCGCCACACGCGTCATATAATTATGAGTGTATAAAACTGTATAACATACCAATATATATACACTAATAAATATAAATTCTATATATTATGACATATAATATATATATATATATATATGTGTGTATTATATGACAGAAGCAATAAATCAAAATAAAGGATATGGAGATGATAGAACGATTGGTACGACGCGTTCCAAAAAAACCAACACGGTTCACTATGACAGCAGAAAATGTCAGAACGAGGCACCGATGTCGAGAACGAGTCTCAGAATCCCCCTCCCAACCCACCATCCCCACTTTCCCCACCTGGGCAGCAGCTTCAGATTCTTTAAAAATACGAGAGTTGGATAAATATGATAGAACCACGCACAAGGACATGTACCAAGGGCAACCATAAAATTAACCCTCGGAGGCTAACCTATAAAAAAATCACATATTGGATAACCTGCCATGCATGGGGTATATTTTTCACCCCACGCCATTTGAGGCCTATGATATAAAATTATACCTTGTTTGATCAACAACGGCACTTAATAGGAGCGACCAGCAGCGGGACTGTGTAGGCCTACAAGCAGAAATCTAACAGAAAATAACTTCTATAACGCCCTAATCAATCGGCGGCAGAGAAACTGGATTTGCCACATCATGAGGAGTGACACCATAGTAAGAGACTACATCGAAGGAATAATGGAGGGGAAAAAGACAAGAGGAAGACCAGGAACAATCTATTGGACTGGATGCTGACAAAGGACGGTTATAGAGGGCTAAATATTGATGCACAGAACAGAAATTTGGGGCGTCATTGGACATATGAACCTGCCTGACGGCAGACAACTAAAGAGAGAGAGAGAGAGAGCGCCCTAATATCAATAAGTAAGATGTCAGTCTGATGCGGTAACCAACGGGTTTGAAACTCCATTCTGGCGGCACTATATGTAACGTCTTTGATGAAGTCTTTAACGAAGAACCTCTTGATAATTAATTGTATATTTTGTATATTAACACGCAACTTGTCAGAGTGCCGCTGAACCTTGAAAGGAGGTCAGTATTGACTGCATTTGCATTGCATTTCATTGTATAATGATGAAAAGTAATTTACCATGAAGGATTGAAAGGAATAGGAGTTTGTGCAGTTCTAAAAATTCCTTAAAAACAACAGCCCTGCTTGAAGACACTCACACATATTAACTTAATCATACAATGACGTATTGGCACATTAAGATATTCAAACATTGACATTTAATTGGTAATTAATTAATCAACCCACTCAATGTACTCATGTACCATATTAACAACTCACGCATGGACAACTGCACTATGATATCTATTATATCTATTATTATACTGCATTTAAAGCATCCACAATCCGTGGAATTATCTGAGTCCACAAAGATGCCCTGGGTACTAATGAGATTGACCTTGTTCACATCATCAATTAAGAAAGCCAGGCATAGTTTCGACGGACCCATATCTATGTCAGAAGAGGCATCATTAGCCCACACAGGGAACCAACAACTGATTACAATATAATGGCATGCTAGCAGATTAAAGGCAGCGAGAGAGAATGAGATAAACAGAAAGACTGACAGAGAGACACAGAGACAGAGAAAACAAGACAGAGAGCGCTGATCCAGGATAATCATTCATCATATTTTGAACAAGACAGAGAGAGACAAAAAGACAGACAGACAGAGAGGCAACAAGAGGCAGAGACAGAGAAAACGAGACAGAGAGCGCTGATCCAGGATCATTCATCATATTGTGAATAAGACACAGAGAGACAAACACACAGACAGAGAGAGACAGAAACAGAGAGAGACAGAGAGAGACAGAGAGACAGATAGAGGCTCAGACAGAGACAGACAGACAGAGCAAGACGTATGGCATCTCCATACAGCATGTATACACGTAGGCATCCTTAATCTACTAAACATGAGTGTTCCAAGACAAATATGTATGCTTCCAATTATATGCATTTACAATTACACGTGTATATAATTATACACACAAAATATATATGTAATATGATTCATTATACATATAATTCTTCAGAAATGTCTACATAAAACCACACAGATATATATTATATATATATATGATTAGTTGTATATGTTGTATATGTATATGTATATATGTGTACTGTATATATATATATATATATATATACCGGGTGGCCCATAAAAAACGTTCCCAAACTTTGTTAACCTGGCAAAGATCTAATTTTAGAGATATCAAATATTAATTTACACCAAAATGTTAAGAAATCATTTCTGTGCACACGTGTCAAATTTCAAGAGAGTACGTTTATTATATCACACTCTTCGGCAAGGTTATAACGTCGTACCTGTTAAAATATTTTGCACAAAACTACGTCATTTATTTCGCCGCGAACGAAAGTCTTCAATTGCGCCAGTAAGACTTTATCATGAGACTAGTCATTTCTTAAAAAAAATTAATGGCATCTGCTGGAGTTTCGATGCACGGTAAAACAGACATCATCTTCATTGATCCTCAGAAACAAAAGTCAATGGAGAGTAGGCCTATTGCGTTGGCTTGTTACGCGATAAGCTCATTCCCGAATGTCGTAGACTCAATCCTGATGACAATGACATCTTTCAACAAGACAGTGCTTCTTCACATCGTTGCAGATTGGCTCAGCAATTTCTTCAAGCAAACATCCCTGATTTTATCCATAGTGATGCCTGGCCTCCAAACTCTCCCGATCTAAATCCTATGGGCTGCTATGTAGGCCTATAATACTATGAAACGCCCTAAAGGAGCTTGTGTAAGCTGATCGCAGAAAATCGTTTCTAAATAGGTCTACTGACGAACTTAAGCGGGTAATTGAAGTAAAATGGCCTCTATTAGACGACACACAAATACAGAAGTCAAGTATAGGACAGTGGAAACAGCGTTTAAGGGTCGTTACAAGAGAAGGCGGAGGATCAATCAAACATTTGTTCGCGTAAAACGGTAAAACATCATCATTAAACAACTGTGCAAAAAAAATTTGCCATGTGTCATACAGGTCTAACAACAATTTCTTTCAAACGGTTGAGTATTTTGGGCTAAAACTTGGCTGTGTTGTACAAATATGAATTATGATTAGTTTGATGTACTGTGATTTAGTTTCTGTTCAAAATTGTTTAATTGCCAGCCTGCCAGGTTAACAAAGTTTGGGAACGTTTTTAATGACGTAGGTTTGTGCAAAATATTTTAACAGGTACGACGTTATAACCTTGCCGCAGAGTGTGATATAATAAACGTACTCTCTTGAAATGTGACATGTGTGCACAGAAATGATGGCTTAACATTTTGGTGTAAATTAATATTTGATATCTCTAAAAGTAGATCTTTGCCAGGTTAACAAAGTTTGGGAACGTTTTTTATGGGCCACCCGGTATATATATATATATGTGTGTGTGTATGTATGTATATATTATATATACACATATATATACACATTATATACATATACAACATATACAAAACATAAAAACATGTATATATAATGTTGAAAATTATGATGGATGATGGCATGTCTTCCATCAGCAGCTGTCAAGTGAATCACTGTGTGGTATGCATTGCATACAGTCATGTATGTATACATGTGGAACCTGAGCATAATAATATTCGGTTGACCTAGTTTCAAAATTAGGAGAGAAAAATTTTCAGACAATTGCTACACTGCAAAGGAAAGGAATTATGATAATAATGATGAAGACAATGTAAATTATGATGATGAGAACAACAATAAGAGCGATAATGATGACGGTATTGATTAAATGATAATGATGACGGTAATGATAATGACAATGTCAATTACAATGACACCGATAATAATAGATAAATGAAAATATTTTTTTTAATAATAATAATAAATCAAAACAATAATTATGCTAATAATAAGAATGATATTTAATTATAATATATATTATACATAAATAATTATTATGATAATGTATTAGCAACAAAAACAATGAAAACTAACAAATAAAAGTAATAAGCCAAAAAAAAGTAGTAAAATAACAACAAATGATATTACAGGCAATAAAAAAATAATAATAAAAACAACAACAGCAAAATTACAATCGAGGTTCCGACAACCGAGAATTTAGAAGAAAAAATCATTAAATTTCAAAGGGCAGAGCAGTTAAAAGCAGGGTAGCAATTTTTTAACCGTCTAAATACTTCACTCAACCCCCCCCCCCTCCGACACACACCACCACCACCCATCCGCCGTCAAGTCATACGCCACTCCTTTCCCAACCAGATTAGCCGAACAGAACCCAAACAACAAAAAGCAAAACTCAATTCAAACAAAATTATTATAAAATTTCGTCTAAAAAACACAAATTCCCAAAGCACCAAAACGCCTCAAAATTAACAGTGCACTTGCACTTAGCCCTCATTCCTTAATCGCACAAATACAAACGGCGCCAGAACGATAGAGAGAGAGAGAGAAAATAGATTGACTGACCTTTCCAACGTACACAAAACCATGCCTCGCAGCTATTTCCCTCGCCAGCTCCTCTCCTCCTCCCTCCACGCGCACAGCCCATTGATCGGTATAATGCGTCGTATTCTGACCTTCCGTGACCCGATATGTCAACGAAATCATCATCCAGTAGCACAACAACATCACAAACCAATCCATCCTTCTTCGTCTGAAGCAGAAATCCGTTCGGTAAAACAACGACGATGAAAACAAATCGGTTATCGTTACCTAGAAAGCATGCGTAATTGCGTATGACTTCCAAACACGCGCTTCTGATGGTTTCACGTGTTAGCAGACGTTTCATTAACAACAGCGCGCATTACCCGCAGAAGAAGACACGGACTGCGTACGGGTTTCAGTATTACAACCAACGTATAGCCTCCTCCTTCACCTCGTCTCCTGTTATCCCCTTCCTATCCGTTGCATCGGCGGCGGCGGCGGCGGCGGCAGCCTCTCCCTGCGCGCTGCCCGTCCCTCGGTGGCCGATGAGCCGAGGGTGCTTCGAGCGTTGTACTGCTGCTGCCTGTTACAGGAGTAGGTCAAGCGGCAGCATCGGCCCAGTTCGTCCCTCCTTTCATCCGTCCATCCATCGAGTTAGATCAAACCTCACCTCGTCCTCGTTTGCTTGGTGCTGTTTAGCAATAGTGCGCTGTGGAAATAGGTGATTAATGTCGCCCCCCTGATTGACCTAGGCTTGGGACTGGCACTGATCAAAGTGCGGACAGTGGAGGAGTTACTCACCGGGTCCCGGTACGAGTCGCTTTAAAACAAGCGGACTTTACGCCGTCGAACATCGTAATGTGATCATTATCATCATCATCATCGTCGTCGTCGTCGCCATCATCATCATCATCATCATCGTCATCATCATCATCATCATCATCATCATCATCATTATCATTATCATCATCATCGTCGTCATCGTCGTCGTCGTCGTCGCCATCATCATCATCATTATTATCATCATCATCATCATCATCATCATCATCATCATCATCATCATCATCATCATCATCATCATCATTACCATTATCATCACCATCATCATCATCATCATTACAACTACAACTACCACTGCTACTTGTGGTTGTGGTACTATAATACTTCTACTACTACAACTATTATTGTCACTACTTCAGACCATCACATTCAGCTCCATCGATTGATGTTTGGTCATTAATACAGTTTCGTTGTATTATAGAACTTTTTTATTAATTATTATTATGTTTATCAATCTCAAATCAATCTCAAGCTATTATAATAGGATGATTATAGTGCTCATCTTAAACACCTTTAAACAAGGTAATCAAATGTTATAAATAATTCCAATGCGTCTTGAAAGTATTCGACTGATCGTAACAGTAATAACAGAAAAAAAGAGGTTCAAATTTCAAGATTAAGATTAGGACAAGTTAATCCAAATGAAAGACTTTATCTTATGAAGAAGCATGACAGTGGTCTTTGTAATTTATGTAAAGTTACAGAGAACATAGATCATTTATTATTAACTTGTAAAAAAAGAAAATATATCTGACGACTGACGTACTAAGAAATGCATGTGTTTCTTTTAAATTAGACTTCAATACTAAGCATTTACTTGATGACGGTTACATGCAAAGGGTGGTTTATAGGCTTCTAAACCAAATCACGAAAGGAAAAGTTGTGTAACTACTTTAAAATGTTATCCATCGATGTAAATCAGATTAATTTTCAGTGTCGTGCCGTTGTAACATGATTGTGTTGGAACATTCATTTGTTTGTCGTCTTTGCTTTTGTTAAAGCAAATATTATATTTCATATTAACCTGTTTAAGAATTTCTTTTACTGAAATGTAGAAGTTGCGAGAAAATCTGTATTAAGAATGGTAATCAAGAAAAGTTGGTGACATTACTTACATGTAACATTTACTGCAATATATTAATGAATTTCCTAAGCAAAGGATTTAACATAGCCTAACTTGAATTGTTGATGTTATTAACTGTTAACCATTTTGCTGTTAAGCAATGAACACTAATGATTGATCAATAATATTATGTTATGGCTATGGCAACAACCAATGATATTGTTACGACAACGTTACATGTATATGGTGTATTTTGAACGCCATGAATTCATTGTTAATGCACTGTATATTGTATAAGCTGTAAATTGTCGTCAACGGCCTTTGATGCCATACGACGACGTTAAACTTTGGTTTAAATAAATAAACCAATCCAGATCCAAAAAGAAACTTTTCGAATATAATTATACAACCGGATAATTTTTTGAAATCCCGAGGGATCTGAGATACCTCGGGTAAAAAAATACAAACACATCGATACCAAAATGTACCTAAGATAATTATAATGGTGCTCATCTTAAACACCTTTAAATCGCTGAATATGGCGCTATAAATTTTTCCAATACGTCTTGAAACTACTCACTCTTTTAAGGAAATTTCAGAAATTGGGAATAGCGGGCAATATATATAATTGGGTTCAAAACTTTCTCTCTGATAGAACTTTTCAGGTTAAAGTTGGAGCAGAACTTTCTGATAAATTCAAACAACAGAATGGTACTCCGCAGGGATCTATAATATCTCCACTTTTATTCCTGATAATGATTAATGATATTCCCACAGGGGTGGATGGTGTTAATATGTCACTTTTTGCTGACGATAGCGCAATTTATATAGGTCATAGAAATATAAAAATTTTAGAAAATAAAATTCAACTATCAGTCAATTTAATACAAGATTGGTGCAATAAAAACGGGTTTAAAATATCTATTAATAAAACTACTGGAGTTCTTTTTTCAAAAAGAAATGATACATCAAAGATTAATATAACGATTGACCGGAAACAAATTAAGATTGAGGATAAAGTCAAATTCTTGGGGGTAATTTTTGATAATAAATTGAGTTGGAAACCCCACATTGATTACATTATTGAGAAATGTAAAAAGAGGTTAAACTTAATAAGAGCTATAAGTGGCTATAGTTGGGGAGCTTGCAAAAAAACTTTGTTGACTATTTATAGAGCTTTAATAAGGTCTATTTTAGATTATGGTGACGTTGCTTACTCTTCGGCATGCAAGTCATACCTAGATAAACTTTCAACTATTCAAACTGAGGCACTAAGACTCTGTTGTGGTGTTCCAAAAGGAACTGCCTCATCAGCACTCCAGAATGAGTGTGGAGAATTGCCTCTTCATTTAAGAAGACTCCAAAATTCATTGAAATTTGGGACTAAGATTTTGGGAAATAAATGTCACCCTACTAAAACGATCATGGAAAATCACTGGACAAATGTTTATAGAACATCTGATACTAAAGAACATTCTATATATACTCGCACCTCTGAATTCTTTAGTTTACTTCCTGCATCATTTATTGGTCCTTCATTCCCTTCTGCCCCTCCGTGGTGCAATAAGCAACTTGAAGTTGACTTATCTTTGAAAAAATTGGTTAATAAGAGAACCGATCAGCCTGAATTTTTAAGGCAGGCTGCTCTTAAATTAATCTCTATATATGATGATTGTATACATGTTTTTACTGATGGGTCTAAAGCTGATAACTTAGTTGCTGCTGCATTCACAGTGCCAAGTTTAAATGTCGATAAGAAATTTAGATTGTGTAATGATTCAAGTGTGTATGCAGCCGAGTTGACGGCCATTATCGAGGCTATTGAATGGATATCAAATAGTGAATGTTTTTCTGATTCCAAGTTTGCAATATTTTCTGATTCATTGAGTGTTCTTACATCAATCAAGAAGTGTTATAGTGAATCTCGACCCACTTTGTTAAATGATTTACTATTTAACATTAACAAACTAAATTCTGATAAAATACGATTTATTTGGATACCAAGTCACGTTGACTTGAGCGGTAATGACAGAGCAGATTCATTGGCTAAAGAAGCCCTAAGTATTGACATTAATTCTACTAATGTTCTTGAATTTGAAGAAGTTTTTAGTTTAATTAAACGATACATATTAGACAGATGGCAGTCAGAATATGATAATGATAAGAAAGGTCATTTTTATAAATCTATATGTCCAACTGTTAGTACTGATATAAAATATTTCGAACCTTATAGGCATAAGGAAGTCCAGATTTCTAGATTGCGTCTAGGAACGGCAAACACAAATCAAAGATTATTCATTATAAAAAGACATTCCAGCGGTTTGTGTGATGCTTGTCACGTCAAAGAAACAATTCATCACATTTTAATTGAGTGTAAAAAAGAAAATATTTCGAATTCATTAAGAAATACATGTCAAATATATAAAGATGAAATTTCTGTTAAAACTTTATTGACTGTCAATTTATATCAAAATCAAGTGTATCGGTTGATTAAACTTATAACTAAAGGTCGGATTTTGTGAATAAATCGTTTGCATCCTTGTTATAGATGGCATTTGTATATTGATCAGATTTATAATGTTTGATTGATGTTTTAAAATTTAATGGTGCATGTTTCTTTTGTACAAGAAACATAACATTATTATTATGATTATTGATGCACTTACATATTGAACTTTTGTAACAGGAACTGTTTACTGGAGTCATTAACGTAATTAGTTATATGAGACAATCAATGTACAATTTAAATATCTATGTTTGGATTTAAGATCTTTTTTCATAATGTGTAAACCTAAACGAGTGTCCGATGAAATACTTTATGTTATCTAAAAATTGAATGTAATTGAGATTGTACAGAGCTCTCCGTTTAGACACCTCTTTGGTGTAGTTTGGAGGCTACATAAGTTTTTGTTTACTGCTGTGTACACTTATATTGTATTGTCGTCAACGGCCTTTGCTGCCATAGGATGACATTAAACTGTGGAATAATAATAATGAAACTACTCACTGGTTAAGGTGCAACGTGATTTAAAGAGCAAAGTCGTATTAACAGCACAGAATAATAATAACATTGGGAAACTGTCTAAAGTCGGGTGGTGCCAGTTCGAAGCCTCGAAAGTGGAGGAGGGCGACACTGATTATGACGATGGTATTTAAAACATGCAAACTGATTTATAGACAAGTGACGCCATACAACTTGAAGTATTTGTGCTGTTATATACGTAGATTCAAATGGGTGAAGAACCCCATGTACATTAGCATCTCGTACATTAAATCCCCCGTACATTAGCCCCCGGACATCATCCCCCACCCGGGTAGGACATTACCTCCCCCCTCCGTGTATGATATCATTACCTACAAATATAACAGGCCTAAGTTAAGCGAATATCTATGCATTGCACATTAGTTTAACATTGTAAGAATATGTTACGTTAATTGAAGGTTTAATGTGCATAATATAAAACATTTAAATGTACTGTATAGGCCTTCTATTCCCATTCGTTCATTTTTCAAAATTATTGAATCTCGTGCATTTTGAATGGAAACGAAGCTAACAAGTATACGAAGCTAAGACGTAAATGATGTTAACAAACCATCTTTTTATGACACTAACAAGTTGACTGCAGCGTACAATTCTGTAATTTATTGAATCTCATTTTGAATGGAAACGAAGCTAATAAGTCTACGAAGCTCAGACGTAGGTGTGTTAACTGGCGTTAACACACCTTTGTTGAAGGATATTAACACAGTATAAGTAGTCCCTACTGACACAATATTAGGACCTAAACGACACCAAAAACTTTCGTTTGCATGTGAATACCAGTGACAAGTCTTTAATATCTGTTACGGCGTTATTCTACGATTCACACAATGTCATACAGATGGGCTTTAATTTGTCCGGATGGGCTAATGTCCGTTCCCAGTTCAAAATCTTACTTCGCCAGATGCAGTTTGCAGCTGTCAACATAATACGTGGGCAATTCGAGGACAGGAGAGTATCTATCTATCTGTCTGTCTGTCTGTCTGTCTGTCTGTCTGTCTGTCTGTCTGTCTGTCTGTCTGTCCGTCTGACCGTCCGTCCGTCCGTCCGTCCGTCCTTCCGTCCGTCCGTCCGTCCGTCCGTCTGTCTATTTGTCCGTCTGTCTGTCTGTTTGTCTATTTGTCTGTCTGTCTGTCCGTTTGTCTGTCTGTCTCTTTTTCTGTCGAATTGCCCCCCACCCTTCGCGCACGAACCCTAATCCTAATGACAATACCTCAATCTGTCAACCTGCCCCCAACTGCTCGAGCACTCATCCATAACAAACCCTTGTTGTTCACCCACTCTCAGGGTGCTCACTACTGCCCCAGGCAGTTCGTAACAGCCTACAAGGCAATTAAGACCCGAAGAGAATCGAATACACAATAATTGTGAGGCAGGATGCCCTCAACCAGATCAGAGAGACACGTTGTGTTGAACAGACCCTACAAAGGGTTTAATGCGAAATTAATTGGCCGACTGAAGAGGGCGGGTGGGCAATTATAGGGCAAGCCCGGGCAAGCAGCTTTACCCCCCCCTCCCCCGAATCAACGTGGATGACCTTTCGCAAGGTTCTTTGAATACACAGGTTGGCCCGCTGAGGGGGTTATGAATATGCGTGAATCGGGGTGCGGCGCCGTGACGTCACATGCCTAGTCGACCAGCGCTGCTGGCATCTGACATGCCTGTTGAAACTATAGCTTACCAAATGTATTCGAAGAACCTTGATAGCGTACATTTAGTAACATCAGTAGGAATTTAAATCTGCTGTCTTATGCCAAATACGTCTTTTGTTGTCATAATTAAGCCGCCATTAAACTCCGGATCCAATATCTAATTAGCCTGCATTAATTTAGCAGTCCGAAGTTGCCCACGTACAGCTGTCGTTCATTGTAAATATAATTTTAGATGTGAACGACATTAAGAGCAGCCTTAAATGACACTAACAAATCCTAGCATCAGAAATGATCAATCGAATGGCACTAACAAGTCTTAAGTGTACACGTGAACGACAGTTGCAGTTGGGTAGCCGGACATTCCCCCTAGACATAGGCCTACATACATGTACATACATACATACATGCATGCATACATACATAGAGATGAACAAACTTTCAGACTTACAGCAGGCCTAGAGAAAATACATAAATACATACATACATGCATGCATGCATGCATACATACATACATACATGCATGCATACATACATACATACATACATACATACATACATACACGCAAACATACATAGCCTACATATACGCACGTCTGTATGTATGTATGTATGTATGTATGTATGTATGTATGTACACATACAATGTCATACATGCATGTATTTATTTATTTTTATTTTGATGGACTTTGTCTATATACGGGGAATGTCCTACCTCGGGGGGGGGGTGCGTCCGGGGGGAATAAATATCCGGGGTGATATGTCCTGGAAGGGAAATGCCCGACTACCCACCTAAATGTCTATTCTTTTTGGTTTCTGGCAACGTCTTTTGCTTCTTAAATCTCTGTGAAACTGTTCAGCTTCGAAATGCTCAGAACATAATTATGCGCGCCGTCTTTGCATTAAATGTATCTTTCCGGCAGCACCTTGATATCCAGAGTTTGAATAATCCGTCATCTTTAGGAAATTGATGAAATGATAAACCTTTCCTAGACTCGCACGTATTTTTACAACTGGCGATTGCACAGTTATTAGGCATCTCGATTTGTTTCTCGTGAATACATCACCTACATTGTACACTGAATGTGTGGATTGATATTGGGCAGCTACAGTGAATGAACTGCATAAAGGTTATACACGAGTCAGATCGACTGGGCGTGCGACGTCAGAAACACCCCACCCCGAGTTAATGAGCCCGCTGCCTAAGCCAGCGGGCCAACCTGTGTATTGAAAGAACCTTGGACCTTTCGGATGAAGAGCTTACAGGACACTTCACATGGTATTTACACTTGTACACCCTTGAATACATTAGGCATTTGTCCCTGATGTCACGCGCACAAACAAGCAACCACCCCCCTCCCCCCCCACACACACACACAAACCCACACACGCACCTACACGCATATAATGTTTGTATGTTTCATTATTTATGAACTCCTAAGTTTAATTATTTATCATGTTTATATAAGAAGAAAATTGACTGTGAAAAAATTATATGACCTACATTATAGGAATAGTCAACCTAATACATTATTTTTTTGATTATAACAGTGCTCGTCTTAAACACCTTTAAATCACTTAATCAGTCGTTGTAAATTCGTCCAATACGTGTTGCAATTAGTCAAGTCTTACCATATAAATGTATTATATAATAAATATGGCACCAGAGGGAGTATCACGTCTATTATATACATTGAAATCGTTGTCCAAATCGACCCGACCAATCACATACTGTCTAATTGGACCCGAACAATCACAGGCGATTTCTCACACCAGCCGTCGTTTAAATCGTAGTGACGTAAATTTACGACGTAAATTAGAGAATTCAAATCTGATTGCAGGGCCAATTCGTCATACTCTCTAGCGTATATTATATATATATATATATATATATATATATATATATATATCGTACATCTCTATGAGTCTTGTCAATGTGCTTCTGTGCGAAGCCGCACATAGGGGTGTATCTAGTATATGCGATAAACAAAAGAAAAGTATCTTAAACACCTTTAAATCATTGAATCAAACGGTTTAAATTCGTCCAATACGTCATGAAACCCGTTAAGTTGACTTTTGACAGGTAAGGTTAGTCCTCTCCCTCGCCTGTTCGTCAAACTCACAGTATTCACAGTGAGTGCGGTCAGTTAATTCATCTTCGTTCGCAAGGAGGCGCAGGCCGATTAGAGAACTAAATAAAATTTAATCTGTTCTCACATGGTAAATTCATAACCAATTTATTGATCCATGTAGCAAATTTATTTAGTGATATAATATTTATTGCTAAAATAATTTTTTAAATGATTTAATAAACGACAAAAAAACAAAGGGATAGAGACTCTTAAGAGACCAAAACCCCACTAACAGGGTCAATGGTTACCCAAGTAGGCATAGGCGCAACCACCCTATGGAACTCACGGGACACGTCCCTCCAACTTTTGATTGGTCCCTAACTTTATTATTATGGTCCCCCGACTTTCAGGACGTGATTCATTATGATCCCCCAACTTTTAGGACGTGATTGCACCTATGCAAGTAGGCCCTACATAATAATAGAGATAGCGACCGGTAACAATGTTATATGATTCAAATTTATGTAACGTAACTAGTCAACTAAGACAAAGTCATTAACCAGATACAAGCGTGAGTGTGTGTTCAGATCACGAAAAAGTTAAAGAATTTATTTGACTGGTTTGGCGTTGCTTGGATTACAGTTAGATATCAGCTTTGACTGCTTCAAATAGCCTCACGAAAAACTATTATCTCGTAGTCGTAATCGTAATCGTAAACTCAAAATTTCTAAAGCGCCACTCGAAAGCCAAGCGCGGGGCACCAGCTTATTCACGAGCGCTGCGTTGAGTCAGAAGGGTTGTCCGAGAGAGTAGTCCGTGGTGGTCCGGGTCGAGTTACCGTAGGATCAAAGGGGCGGAACAGCTATTAAGGCGGTTGTCGTCTGGGCCGGGAATTGGAGGGTGGAGGATTAGATGAGACAGGGCGTGGACTCCGAAATTGTTTTGAGACCTCCATGGACAGGGTAAGAGTTAAAAGTTTCTACTAGGCCTACTACCGGTGATACA
The DNA here is from genome assembly GCA_945859605.1 of Lumbricus rubellus. Lineage (NCBI taxonomy): Eukaryota > Metazoa > Annelida > Clitellata > Crassiclitellata > Lumbricidae > Lumbricus > Lumbricus rubellus. The sequence continues at coordinate 30,537,968 of OX243822.1, read as the reverse complement.
CGTAGGCTGTTGCAGTAGCTCCGAAGTGATTTCTTCCGTCTTACGACCTCGGCCACTTCCCTTCGCCTGCTCCGATCCTTCGACCGTCACGATCTCTACGTCCGGCGAGTTTGGACGACAATAACTAAAACGCAAGCCTCATTGGTCCTGTTTGCATGTGCATTTGTTATAGCGCTCCTTCAAGCTCGTTACTCAGAGGCGTTGCTGACTGCAGCGCGAACAATGCATCGGAGTTTCACGCCGAAGCGCTAAGCAATTGCGAGTGAAGGACTTTCCCAAGATCCCTACACGGCGACTTGATTCGAACCTGCAACCCTCTGGCTGGAAGGCAGCGAACATAACCACTAGCACCACCGCGTCCCACGACACGCCGCAACTGCGAGTTAGTGACTTAGCCCCAGACACCTTTTATACGGATGAATCTTTACCTATAAATTTACAAATTCGTTTAATCACTAGAGTAATCCGAACATCGGGAAGTTTAGACGTAACTTAGACCCGTAACGACCCTTATAAATAACTAGCTGTACCCAGCCACGCGTTGCTGTGGCAAAAAAGACCTCCCCTTACCCCTCCCCCTTCCCTCCCCCTCCCCCTCCTCCTCCCCCTCCCGTCCTTTCCCCCTCCCCTCCTCCACCCCCTCCCGTCTCCCCCTCCTCCCCTCCCCTCCCCCGCCCTGCCCCCTCCCCCTTCCTCTCCCCTTCCCCTCCCCTCCCCCTCCTCTCCCTCCACCTCTGCTCCTTTCCTCCCTCACAGCGTCCCTAACTGACAGCGGTAAGGCCTTTTTCGTAATGGAATTATTTATCGACTCGCTTATGACGTCACGGGACGCTACCTCATTGATGTTTTGTCACTGTGTTTCGGTGCAAGCGTGCGGTATGGTTGAAAATGCAAATGGCGGTCGAACGGATTGCAAAGCAAAGTTCACTTTTTGTGGAAACGATTGGGTTTTTTTCGGGGAAAGAAATGTTGTGACCTGGTGCTATTGGAATGGAAGGTTTTGGTAAATTTTCAAAGCAATCGGCGCGTTACTTGCGGCGTGATCGTGACCGCAGTATTTAAAGTGATGGAAAGTGATAATTTTTAACTTTTTGGGGAAACGATGTTTTTTGGGGTGGGGTAAAAATGTTGTGACCTGCCGCTATTGGAATGGAAGGTTTTGGTAAATTTTCAAAAGAATCGGTGCATTACTTTCGGCGTTTTCGTGACCGCAGTATTGCAAAGTTTCATTTTTATTTATATAGATTATTATAATGATAAACAATGAAAACTGTTCGTCCATTAAATTTTTATAGTGCCAGTCCAAATGGTATGGTAAATTATAAAGGAGGGTGATGTGATTTAACGCTGTTATGAAACTGCATTTTAACCGAAACTACCAAGATGCAGTTCGTGGTTTCCGGTTTTACTCAGAATGGCACCAGACGCCATTATGATGATATTTTGGGCCTATATAATAGGGCATTGAAAACTATCGGTTTCCCAATGAGGCACACAACAAAACCTGAACAAAATTTTACGATTTTTTTATATTCGTTCAAATGCATTACGTTTGTCTACTAATAGGACCTACCGGAAGTTGGGTGTAGAATACCTCGGTTAGGCGTGAGGCGGTCACAGGGGCTGGTCGTATCCGCTATCATGTGCGTTTTCTCTTACGCCTAATTCAATACACTGCATTCTAAAGCGTAACCACGTTATTACATACTTGCTAACTGATCGGGTCTCTGTACAATAATTTAGTATAGTTATTACACGGCCGATAGGAAAAAATTCTGCATAACAAAATGCATTTTCGTTATCTGTTTTCAGTGCTTGCCCACTTTCAGCACGCTAATATAAATCATGCATTACCCACTATCTCGCCCTTTAATTTTCCACGGTAAATGATTCCAAATCGAGAACAGAAAAACATTTAAAACTATTTTTAGCTGCACAAAATGACTTTTACAGCTTCAAAAATTCATTTAGGAACTGCACTTTTGTGTGGAACAGCACGAAAAAGTCCTGATTCGTTAGAAATGTATTTTATTGCGGTTATGATAATATTATTGCTTTCGCTGGTAAACAATAAGTACCTAAATTCGATTTGTGTGGTGCAACACCGTACTGATCCACATCACGTTACTGATATGGTACTGCATACATCCGGGACGGAGTACCAAGGTGAAATCGCCCTGGAATCCAAACAGATCCCGATCAATGGTTCTGATATCGCCCTCGTCCGAGCCCTTCCAAGCCCCATCATAATGTCACATGACGAGGGTGACGGGGGTACGAGCCCCACGTACCCCCCAACGTCCCCAGTTTCGTTCTGCTCCGCCCAGCAGATGGCACAGCGAATGAACGGGCCGGAAATTCCCGCCACGTCAACAACTGTCGTCTGCCGCGCAGGCGTCGTGCTCTCATCCGATTCGACGTAGAAGTCACGTGACGGGCAGAGTAGATTGCGATTGGGCCACGCGTCTGCTGCAGCTGTGCAACGCTTGGTGTTGTGCCGCTTCGCGCATGCGTGCGACGGCTTGGCGGGAAACTGAAGGAAGTCGTCGCGTAGTTGAAGAGCCTTTGTGACGTCATTGATGGCGTTGTCTTGGAGATTGTTGACGACGACGCGCCATTCGTCTCGCTTCCGATCGGCCAAACGACGTCTGCAGCAGTTAAAAATCGATTTCTTGAATTAGATGTATATGTGTATGCAATGCGTATTCATTTATTGTAAAAACAAATCAACAAGCAAAACTCTGTAAGTGTAGTCCTACTGCACATCACCAGAATAATTGAACAGGGCTGTTAAAAAAATTTTAGAACTGCATAACTCCTTCTTTTCGCTAACATCCTCTATGGTAAATTACTTCCAATCGAAGGACAATGACCTATTTTGCTAGTTTTAACTGTACAGAAGTGCTTCTACAACTGCACAAATCCATTTAGAACTGCACATTTTGAGTACAACTGCACGTTAATCATGAGTGATTGTACAGTAGATCAGCCCGGTTATGATTATATCATAGAAAATATAACGATATTTATTTTACATTTTTCGCCGGTTAAGAACTTATAATATAATGTGTTAGAATATAATCAAACCTGCGGTTGCAGCAAACGGCGAGGATGATTATGATGAGCATGATGAAGAGAGCAGATGACACAACTCCGACGATAATACCTGCGAACAATCAATCAATCAATCATTCAATCATCATCGTCATCATTATCATCGTCATCATCATAATCATCGCTATCATCGCTATCATCATCATCATCATCATCATCATCATCATCATCATCATCATCATCATCATCATCATCATCATCATCATCATCATCATCATCATCATCATCATCATCATCATCATCATCATCATCATCATCATCATCATCATCATCATCATCATCATCATCATCATCATCATCATCATCATCATCATCATCATCATCATCATCATCATCATCATCATCATCATCATCATCATCATCATCATCATCATCATCATCATCATCATCATCATCATCATCATCATCATCATCATCATCATCATCATCATCATCATCATCATCATCATCATCATCATCATCATCATCATCATCATCATCATCATCATCATCATCATCATCATCATCATCATCATCATCATCATCATCATCATCATCATCATCATCATAATCATCATCATCACCACCACCACCATCATATTCTAATTTAATTCTAATCTTATCTAATCTTACATAAATACCGAATGTCATTTAACCTACTGTAGTCACACCTATGAACTAATTGTGTTTAGGTTACCACGGCATAATGTAATCATAGTTCAGTCATCAATCTACGTGATTTTTTGATTCGTAACCATTCCCTATAAACAGTAATTTGTCGCATGGATCTATAAATAGCTCAAGGGAATTTCCACCTACTGAATAAATAGGCTGGAAATTCTTCGGTCGTTGACGTTGAATTGTGCACAGGAAGCGCATTGACCGTTGTCAATTTAATGGACGCTATATGAACCAAAAAGCAGCATTAGAACAAAAGGTAAAAAATATCCTGGTAGTAATTGTATGCCGCCCTTCTGTAGCGTGGTTTCATTTTGAGAGTATAATTATAATATTATTATTCAAACTTGAGGAAAGTTGAAAATGAAATTTGTAGACACCTCTATAAACTGCAAAATTTATAAGTATATATTTATATAACTCTATAATTATAGAATATAATTGTTCCGTTGTTGTCAGTATTTAGCTAATTTATTATTTAATTTTTTTAAAGTTAGTCACATTTATTTCAATGCGTCCAGTTTTTGTTGATATTAATTAAATATTCGCATATTAAATAAATAATGTTAGCGTAAAATATGGCTACTGGCACACGGAACCATTCCATAATACTTAGGCTTCTGCTCTAACTATGTTTAGTTCCGAATTTTTTTACAAAGAACAAGTGCAAAGGCAAAAACTCATCCATGCAATGCTTCTACTCTGCCAGTCTCGCAGCTAGGGAAAGGTGAGGGCAACGTTAATTTTCCTGCCTAATATGGCAGTGTCGTTAAATTGTTACTCTAAAAGTCAACCAACCGCTTTGCTACAAATTACAGGATAGGCCTACAACGGTTTAACTAACACCTTCATAACGTTTCCCTATGATATTATTAATGCAACTGAAACAGAACGTAATTCGGTGCTTCGATGTTTCCCATAAATAATTAATGATACTTATCATGGCATGGTTTGGTTGCAATGTAAAATGTATGAGAGTCATAATTTGAGTTGGTTTTGATTACGTTAATCCTTTAATGCCGGTAGTATGGTAGTAAACGGTATGGAAAATCCTAGGCCTATACCTCCGGCATTAAAGAGTTAAGTATTAAACAAAAATTATGCTTAGTTTAATTTCAAATTTCTTTGTCCTTGGCTACAATTGCTTATTGACTGAATCATTTATTTTCAAAACTAGTACGCAAATCATGTATTTAGCCATCACCCTTAGACGCTAAAGCAATAATATTACGACCAATATAATTCAGTGAGGGATGGACGAACGGACGGACGGATGTACGTGTGAGTGGAGGGACGTACGTGTATGTTGAGATGAACGGACGGACGATTAGCCAGACGGGCGTCATCTACCACCTACCAGAGACTCCGATCAACCACGCCAGCTGTCTACTGGAATCCGATGGTCAACTCTACGTGTTTGCGAGGGCTCGCCACTGGTGACTCTTTCATCTTACTTTGTTTTGTTTTGCAATTTGTTATTTTTTGCTCGTTATAACTCTTAATATCATTTCGGCTATTTAGCGCAGAGAGCGCCTCTGAGTAGATATCTTGAAGAGGCGCCATATAAATTATCAGAATGGACGAATGAATGAATGGATGGATGGATGTAATTATAAGCGAATGAATGAATCCATTTCCTACGTAGGCAACGTGGTGGATCCATTGACCAGGATTCGTTCTGGCATCGTAGGACCCTCGACGTCACTGGCTCCCCGCCGTCAGAGAACTCGTGGTCAGCGCCGCAGGTGATGTTGGCGACCAGACCATCGCTGTCCAGGTGGTAGACGACTCGAAGGGAATCGGAGGTGGACCCTGAAAGGTCAGAGATCAACTGGCAACCCTCTCCGACGGCTGAAAGGAACAAAGTGTGGTGCACATGCTCATTCGATAATGATGAAAATACAGTTAAAAGCGTATTTATAAAGTTGAAGATAAATGTTTTGACGGTGTCTAATGAAACAGTTGTTTATTGCAATTTAACAACCGATAAACATGGTGGATCCAGTATAATTGGTAAGAATGGCATTGGCTTTACGCATTGCAGAGAAAATAAATAATTAACTTTTAAATAGGTAACAATAAAAAATAAATAGCAGTTACAGTAATAGAAAAAGTAAATAAAAAAATAATAATTTTAAAAAAAATATTAAAAAAAATAATATGCTGCTGCTGCTGCTGCTGCTGCTACTACTACTACTACTACTACTGCTGCTGCTGCTGCTGCTGCTGCTGCTGCTGCTGCTACTACTACCACTTCAATTAATACTACTGCTAATACACCTCCTACTTACAATACTACAACTACTACTACTACCAACAACAACAACAACAACGGCAACAACAACTATTCCTTGGTCGCTACATTTCTTTTTGATCACCATTTTGGCCTTTTCTACGCCTTTTGTGTGTGTATCAGTCAGTCAATCAATCAATCAATCAATCAATCGATCAACCAATCAATCAACAGATCAATCAATCAACCAATCAATCAACCAATCAATCAATCAATACATCTGTCATTTTTATCTCTTTCTATATCTCTTTCATCATTCACCTTTTCTCTCTCACTCATTCTCACTCCATCTCCAGTTTCTTCCACTTCCTGCCATGAATTCCATCATCCAGCTTGCCATTCAAATTTTCACCTCATGCTCCCATCCTAGAAACCTGGGGGTCAACACCCGGCAGTCCCCGCTCCAGTTGTCTCTCTCATTAGCACCGACATACCAACCTTCATCATTCTCGCATACACAATAACAATATAACAATAAATCTTAGTCCGGATAAAACAGTCCAAATACCTACATCCGCCGAAACGCTTTTCAGATCATCAACCAACATACCCGGCAGCGAGAATGTTTTCCCAACCTTTCCTACGTTTCCACGAACCCCCTTGGAGGTTGTTGGCTCACCCCCCCCCCCCCCCCACTCCCACCAATAGTCTGTGTACCCGACGTCTACCTGCGTCGGTTGAGTCATTGATATGTTGGCTGAGATGGACAATACTGAGTCCTAGGTCAACAAATGGTCCAGCGGATTCGCTGTGAAATCTGCGCAGATCGTGTTGCGGAAGAAATTCTCGCATGTCAATGAAAACAGGAAGAGAGAATTATTATACGTTGTCTGTTGTTTAGAAAGAAATAATAGTGATGATGATGATGATGATGATGATGATGATGATGATGATGATGATGATGATGATGATGATGATGATGATGATGATGATGATGATGATGATGATGATGAAGATGATGATGATGATGATGATGATGATGATGATGATGATGATGATGATGATGATGATGATGATGATGATGATGATGATGATGATGATGATGATGATGATGATGATGATGATGATGATGATGATGATGATGATGATGATGATGATGATGATGATGATGATGATGATGATGATGATGATGATGATGATGATGATGATGATGATGATGATGATGATGAAGACAGTTACTGAAGTTATATAACAGAAGGTAGATCTTATCAGTGATGAAAGTCGACGACAAAAGCATGATTATGACGACGACGACGATCATAGTAAGAGTAGTAGTTGTGGTAGCAGTTTTAGTAGTAGCGGCAGCAGCAGTATATAGCAGTAACAGTAGCAGCAGAAGTAGCTTTAGTGGTAGCAATAGCAGTAACAGTAGCAGTAGCAGTGACAGTAGCAGTAGTATTAGTGGTAGCAATAGCAGTAGCAGTAGCAGTAGCAGTAGCAGTAGCAGTAGTGGCGATAGCAGTAGTAGAAATGGTAGTGGTAGGGGTGGCGGTAGCGGTATAGCGATGGCGTCAGCAGTAGTAAGATGAATTATATTTACTTGGATTGGAGAACAATGAGATGTCGACGTATTTTGTGTTTTTTCAGTCACTACATATCGCTTATCAATGGAATGATGCAGTCACGACTTAGACACCCCTAACACGCATTTTCCAAAGTTATAATATAGTACGAACAACCTCACAAAAATATGATCTTTCCTAATGCCGCTGTTGCCTCAGTATTGAGTCTTCTGTCACTCGATGAGTATAATAATTATTATTATTGAGTAACGTGTCGGCCATTAAAGGCCGATTTACGGTAATAAACAGCGGTCATATTCTCAACATTGAGTGGTGCCAGTCCGAAGCCTTCATTATTCGGGATGGTGACGCTATCTGTCTTATGTTAAACGCACAAAATGTGTGAAACTGTAATTATATTTATTATAGCAGTTTCTTTTAAGACGGAACGCACTGGAACGGCGTCCACTGATCTTTTTCAGCCACATAATGATAATTGTTTTTATTTAATTATAATTTTAAAATGTTTATTTACTTTAATTTGATGTCAGTAACTTATAATGACAAAATTTCATTATCCAGTTGCAGTAGCCTATGTTTCAGAATAAGAAGCTCGGGTTTCGTGCTTCGAAATCCTTCCAGAATTGTTCTGCATAATATGTTCCTTTCCGAAAAACTTTCTTATATAGAAAAAGCACTGTCTTATTGTAAAAACTGAAAGAAATGCCTACAGAGAGGCCGACGTAGTAGACTTTTAAAAACCACAAGATTTCACTCGAGAATCGATTAAACGATGCTCGAGTTAGACACCTCTATAACGGATTCTTCCGTTGTTATAATTTCGTGAACGCACAGATTGTTATCTGTCTTGGTGATTGTTCCCGATAATTGGCTTCATTTGTAACGTGAAATGCATACATCTGAATTATAATTTGAGTTGTGTGGGTTTTTTTATATCAGTTGTAAATAGATTAAACAGGCATTGAACAAATTGATTTTTGTTGTTGCTATTATTGTTTTGAGCTTTTAGATGATAGTTTAATGATTTGATTTTCATATTATTGCTGAATATCTAATGTGCTTATAATTTTAAAGGTGGAATTTGAATGTTTTAAAGTTGATTGTAGACTTGAGATAAATATTTGATGTTTATATAGCCCGGTAGATGTTATACATGTATATTTCTACACTGTTAGGACATATTCGTAAATTTTGGTCAAATAAAATGAGAGACTAAAAAGAAAAGAAAAAAGGTTATTGGCAGGGAAAATGGTTTTTTTTGACATGATTTCAACCAAATGACTAAAAATAAATTGCGTCAGAATCTTTGACAGGGTAAATTGGTATATTTTCACGAAATTTCGACGAGAAAAAAAATAAATTTTGAAAATAAGGTCGTAAGAAAAATTGGTCGATGAAAATGTCGTTGGCGACTCAGCCGTCGGCTGCTCATTCGTCGTCCCTCCAACTTCTGGACCGTGTCTCCGCCTATGCACCCTCCTGAATAATGAATACTTGGGACTGGTACCATCTAATGTTACGCCATGTTATGTTGCTCGTCAGCATATTATTATTATATTGGCCTTTGATGGTCGACATCAGACTCTTCGAGTGACAGAAGACATAACACTGACGCTACACTCACGACTGTTACAGCAGAGTATTATGTTAATAACGAAGTTGCTCCTTATATATAACGCCCAAGAATCCGTGTTAAGGGTGTCAAACACAAACCCTGTATCATCCATTGCTAAGCAAGATTGTGACTGTAAAGGCCACAATTCCATCCACCTCAGAAGTACCTCTCATAATAATTATTATAATAGTTATCTTCGCAATTCAAGTAAATATAATATAATTCCGCTGACAACATTATGTTTTGTCTATACTCGCGGCGACGGATCGAAGATATTGGAGTCGCCCTCCTTAATCTAGAATTTGGACTGGCACCACTCGACAGTGTAAGCAGTCTCTTGCGAAATTTTATGCAGCGGACAGAATTTATTTTCTGGTATTGGCGCTTCTTCAGGCGATTAATGGCATCAGTTTAACGACACTGGCAATATCAATGGCGTCGTCCTTCTTTATCCAGGATCCGAACTGTCACGGTCAGGGTGCGAACATTGGCAAATATAGTAGTAGTAGTAGTAGTTTTACTACTACTTTGATATGTTTTTGTATTTGCTTATATTTTATGTGAATTTTATTCGTGAACTTGCTCAACAGAGTGCCGCTTTGCACCTGGTTTTCATTATTGTAGAATATGCTTGCTTACTTACTTACTTGCTTACTTGCTTACTTGCTTCCTTGCTTACATGCTTACTTGCTTCCTTGCTTACATGCTTACTTGCTTCCTTACATACTTACTTACTTACTTACATGCTGACTGACTGACTGACTGACTTGCTTGCTTCCTTGCTTCCTTGCTTACTTACTTACTTACTTACTTACTTACTTACTTACTTACTTACTGACTGACTGACTGACTTGCTTGCTTGCTTGCTTCCTTGCCTACTTACTTACTTACTTACTTACTTACTTATTTACTTACTTACTTACTTACTTACTTACTTACTTACTTACTTACTTACTTACTTACTTACTCACTTAGTTTCTGTTCAACGATATTGTGATAATAATAGATTTCATTGTTGTCGCTCTTCTCCATCTTGAGTTTGAAATTTCATATCCTAGACGATGCAATGGTGAATAAGCGGGAAAAATATATTTATAACCAATGATAAGAAGGTGTTCAAGGTGTTTAAGACGAGCATTGAATTAACGACGTTTTGTGGGTCGCTGAGAATTATTAGCGTGTATCCTATATTACGCCTATTTGCTCCAAAAGTCAACGTGTATCAGTCTTATGCTTAACGAAGTCACCCTCCCTAGTTATTGCTTCGGACTGGCGCCGCCCAAATAGATACAGATTTTTCCATCATGTGTTTTAACTTTCCCGCAGCTATGGTTGGTTCATGTCGAACTCACTCCGCGAGTTTTTATTTTATTTTGTACTGGTCATTCTTATGATTGTCAATTATAGTGGTTTCAGTTCATTAAACGAAACTGTGCTATAGCAAAGATCTATTCGACCAAATTTTGATTACGGACAACATTCAATCATAACACGCAAAGAATGGGACTAGTGACACTTCAATCTAGCGGTATAGGCCTACTACAGATGCTAGGCAAGGCCTGGTTGCAACTGCAATATAATTGCATAGCGCTAATGAAGAGTTAGGCCAACTTTTTTCCATTTGCTATTGCAACCGCATTATATAGAAACAACGTCACGTGATCACTATTTAAATTCGGTCCAACCGCTACTATTCAGCCGAATAGCTACGGTACTTTGCTTCAGCCCCAGGGCAGTTTTTAAGGAATTTTTAGTACTGCACAACTCCTTCTTTCCTTTCCTATCCTCCATGGTAAATTACTTCCAATCGGAGGACAATGATCATTTTGCTAGTTTTAACTGTACAGAAGTGCTTCTACAACAGAACAAATCCATTTAGGCCTACAACTGCACATTATTTTTGTGTAGGCCTACAATTGCACGTTAAAAAAGGACTACTTTGCCTGTAATTTGGCCCCGAAACGAATAGAGAGCAAACGCTCCGAACAGCAATACTATAATGACACCGCCAATCCAGTCATGTACCGCAAGAACGTGTTAGTAGATTTTATAGCATTGTGAGCCTACGTTTAAAAGGTGTCTAAAACAATACAGTGTGATAACTTGTTTAGCGTCATCTTGTGGGCCCAGGTCAATATCATTAGCTAGTTTGCGCTCTTCACATTAGATTATAATGTAATAATTATTGGATGATTGTTACACGCGTCGCCCTCCTCTATTTCAAAGGCTTAGGACTGATGCCATTCGATGATGGCGTCATAGGCGAGCTCTATGTGTAGCCACTTTTGCGAATATTATTATAAGGCGGACATGAACTTAAGTGTTTAGGAAACTCCACCATTCTCTTTTCTTCTTCCTCTTCCTCTTCTTGTGCCTCATCCTCCTTCGACTCCAACTCTCCCCTGACCATCTTTCTCAATTAACTCTTTGTGTTCCTCCTCATCTTTCTATTCCCTCCTTGTCGTCCTACATCCCTTCAACTTCAATTTCTTCTAACAACCTTCGTCGTCCAACTTCTCTCACCCTTTCTTATTGATTTCCCTCTTTCTCCTCCGTATATCTTTTTCTCATCGTCTACAACACCAACCGCAACAAACCAACAGTGGCAACAAAAACATATAAGCTTACTACTAAAATTATTGCTACTGCTACTACCACTACCAATACCAATATCACTACCACTACCGCTACCACTGGTGCGGCGCGGTGGTGTAGTGGGTATGTACGTTGCCTTGCAGCCGGAAAGGCTACTGTTTCGAATCTACCTCAAGCCTCCTCGTATAGGGACCTTGGGCGAGTCCTTCAGTCGCAAATGATCAGCGCTTCGGCGTGAAACTCTGATGCAGTGTCCGCGCTGCAACCAGGAGCGCCTCTGGGTAGAGAGCGCTCAAAGGGCGCTAAAACAAGTGCACATACAAACAAATACGACTTCCACTACCACTAATACCGCCACAACCACCACCACCACCACTACAATCAGAACGATAGCAACACAGATTCCACTTACCTTCCAGATAGATAATGAATCCTCTTTGCGTGAGACTCGTCTGTCCCGTTCGAAACCAGATCATCACTCTGTTCGAATCCACCTCGATCAACTGCTTTCCCAGAGTTCCACAGTCACGGAAGTAGGTCCTGCTTCCGCTCGTGACGTCAAGGAAGTCGTGACAGGTTCCACCTCTCTTGACGTCCAGCTCGAAGTCGTAGAGCGTGAGACGGAGGGTCTGCTGGGGCTGGACCTCGAGCGCCCAGTGGCAGTCGCCGTCCGGGTAGTACTTGCCCGGGTAGTTGGGGCTGGCGAGATAACCGTGCGAGAGGAATCGGTATGAGAAGGAGTCAGGACAACGACGTTGGATGATGGAATCTAGAAGAAACAGAATGGATGGTTGGATGATTGATTGGTTGATTGGTTTTGATTGATTGATTTATTGAGTGAGTGATTGGTTGATTGATTGGTTGGTTGATTGATTGATTGATTGATTTGGTTGGTTGATTGATCGATTGATGGATTGATGGATTGATTGGTTGATGGTTGGTTGGCTGGTTGATTGATTTTGATTGATTGATTGATTGATTGACTGATTGATTGATTGATTTAGACGCTCTTAAAAATGATTGGACGAACGGACAGACGGGCGGATGTATGGAGATGGATGGACGGATGGATTGGAAGGCACGAATAGCTCGAGTTTGTGTGCGTAGGCGAGACACCAGCATGTCTCCACACTGTAGGAGCGCAGCGTATCGTTAATAATAATTATATTTGTTAAGCCATATCTTGTGGACTCCAAGTTCCCTTATTATATATTTACATAGACGTTGTATCTGAACGTCCAAAACATATTAATAGTAACGCGCATGCAATATTTATAGATTTGTATGGCAACGTGTCAAAGGTGTTTAGTCGTGCACCATAATTTATTATCCATTGGCTAGCGTTATCTTGTGACTGATAAAGTCAATTGCATAGACAGCTCATCCAAGATCCAATTGAGTTCTAATAATAAATAGAGCTCCATCCTTAATTGTGGTAGCTTCTATTTACCGACGGTATAATTATTATTAAGAGTTTAATTATTATCATTTCCCTCATCTTGATTCCACTATTGAACTGCTTCAAGCAAGGCAGGTCTTTCTCCTTTTATCATTCATTCATTAGCACTTCATAAATCCAGAACTTATTGCTATCGATTGACTTTGTGGGGCGCGGTGGTGTAGTGGTGGCGTCGTTGCCTTGGAGCCGGAAGGTTCGAGGTTCGAATCCACCTCGCAGCATAAGGACCTTGGGCAAGTCCTTCACTCACAATTGCTCAGCGCTTCGGCGTGAAACTCACGTGCAGTGTCCGCTCTGCATTCGGGAGCGCCTCCGAGTAGCGAGTGCTTGAAGGGGCACTATAACAAGTGCGCATACAAACAGACTTGTGGACTGTCTTGTTACTACTAGGTATATAATGCGTGTGAACCATCTATTCTTGTGACGTGACAATTACCGTGTTCGCCAAATAAATATGATGTTGGAATGATACGTTGTCGAGGTGTCGAACTCGAGCATCGTTTAAACGATTCTCGAACGACATCTTGTGGCTTAAAAGTCTTATATTCATTCATTCATTCATTCATTCATTCATTCATTCATTCATTCATTCATTCATTTATTCATTCATTCAATCATTCATTCATTCATTCATTCATTCATTCATTCATTCATTCATTCATTCATCCCTTCATCCATCCATTCATTCATTCTATGAGTTTATATAGCGCCCTTACAGGAATACTACTCAGGAGCGCTCTTAGCTCAGACACAGCATGAGGGAAAAAATTGAACGGTTTATGAAGCAAATTTTATTGGTCAAATAATAATCAACGTAGCTATGGAAGTAAGTCAATCCGTCTGTAAACCGTTCATATACTGACAGATCGTGTTAGTAGAATTTATAGCATTGTGAGCAAGCTTGTAAAAGGTGTCTAAAAAGACTACAGTGTGATCACTTGTTTAGCGTCATTTTGTGGATGGATAGATGATTGGTTGATTTATGATTGATTTTTTGGATTGATCGATTGATTGATTGATTTATTGATTGATTGGTTGATTGATTGATTGATTGATTGGTTGATTGGAAGGTTGGTTTGGTGACTGACTGACTGACTGACTGACTGACAGGGTCTATGACAACAGAGGCCGTTACCCTGGACAGAAATTTGCTCGGCATATTACAGCACTTACGAGCAAGGTACTAGACCAGTAACTAACTGGCTGACTGACTGACTGATTGACTAAACTGACTGCCTCACTCACTCACTCACTTTTTGGATTGACGGACAGAAGGCACGAATAGCTAGGGAATTGTCTAAACAATTCTTACTGTCGGAGCACAGCGTATCATTGTTGTTGGTGGTTTTTCAGTTTAACGTTTAACGTCACTATGACAACAGAGGCCGTTACCCTGGACAGAAATTTGCTCGGCATATTACAGCACTTACGAGCAAGGTACTAGACCAGTAACTAACTGACTGACTGACTGACTGACTGATTGACTAAACTGACTGCCTCACTCACTCACTCACTTTTTGGATTGACGGACAGAAGGCACGAATAGCTAGGGAATTGTCTAAACAATTCTTACTGTCGGAGCACAGCGTATCATTGTTGTTGGTGGTTTTTCAGTTCAACGTCACTGTGTGGTAGCAAAGACCATTAGCGACGCCATACTCCTTTATCCTGGCTTGGGACTGGCACTGGCAGAGTGCAACTAATCGCGGAGTTGTATCAATGGTGCATACGACAAACCCTTTAACATCGACCTTCCCTAACGCTTAGTAAGTGCTGTAATAATTATGCCAAGCAAATTTCTGTCCAGGGTAACGGCCTCTGTTGTCATACACCCTGGTCAAATCGGATCCATCCATCCATCTTAGTTCCAAAGCGAAAACTATTGGCAGAGGAGGAGGAAGATTCCAATTTTACCAGGGTCTATGACAACAGAGGCCGTTACCCTGGACAGAAAGTTGCTCGGCATATTACAGCACTTACGAGCAAGGTACTAGACCAGTAACTAATAACTAAGTAACTAACTATTGGCAGAGTTTCAAGTTTGCTAAATTTATAACTTTTTCCTACGTTCTTTTCAAAGGTGTTTTATTCGTGCACCATTATTTTCATCCATTATAAAACGTCATCTTGTGAATGTGAATGCCAGATGCATGATAGACCGCTAATTAACTTGTTGTCTAACACGACAGCACGTTTATCCTTACTCGTAGCTTCTGTTTAACGATGTGACAACATTGTTAGCGCGATTGTTAGCATTGCCATCTTTTTTTCTTTCACTTGTGAACCGAAGGCAGATTTTTTTTCTTTGTCGAGAAATCGAACTGGTGATGGAGCAAATTTTCTACTGTAATAGGTTCACAGGCTTCCGTGTTTAAGGTGTTTAAGAAGAACACTATCTCACGACATCTTATGCATGACAAGGTCTATTTTTATGTTGTAGGCCTATATTCGAATATTATAATCGTCATGTCCCTCGCCAGAAGTGACACCCATTTTACGACGCTGTGTAATGCTGAGGGTGATAAACGTCACCCTCCTCTTTCATACAGTATGTAGTCTGGCACCACAAAAATACGCGGTAATGATCTAGATTTAACTTACTTGGAAGGCATCTGTAGGTGACCTTGAGAAATTCCTCGTATCCGCACGGATCTCCGAAGAAGGCGGTGTTGACGGCAATGGAACATTTTCTCCTGCCACCACACGCTCTGCTCATAGGATACTGAACGTCGATGTCACAGCTCCGAGTGAACGGCATGTCACACTTGGCTGAACCCAGGGAATCATTTCGACCGTATCGTGCAGTTTCAAAGAGAAGGATCTCACCTGGATAGCATGAGATCTCGAAGATTGTGTTGAAGCAGGCGTACTCTTGTCGAAGATCGTCCGATGGATGGTGGGATCGGTGACCATCTGCGAAGAAAGAGACAATGTGTGGTGTGAGAAGAAGGAAAGAAAAGAGGAAGAGATTGAAGAGGATCGGGAAGAAAAAGCTGGAGAAAAAGCGGAAGAGAACAAATAGAGAGAAGAAAAGAAGAGAAGGGAAAGAAAGTTGAAAAAAGAAATGAGGAAAGGCAAGAAACGGATAATAAGAAAGCAGAATGAAGAGAAAGGAAGAGGAGTTAGCCTATAAGGAGGCAGAGTGCAAGGTGGAAGAGGAAGTAGCAAGTGGAGGAAAGGAAACAGGAAGTGAAATGGAAGGTGGAATAGGAAGACAGCGGGAGAGAAAGAGAGGAAGAGGAAGAAAAGGATGAATGGAGAAGAGGTGGAGGAGGAAAGAAAAAACCTGGAGTAACGTAATGAGGTATCTTAGACTTAGAGTAATGCGATCGCATGACTACAAAAATATGTACAGCAAAACACAATGAAAACTCAAACCTTATCCGAAAAATTAAACCCAATACACCCGCCTATACCACTCACTCGCTCACCCTCTACCCTCACCACTCTTTTCAAATCGCGGGTTAATTATCAACATATTCCTTGTGAAGGACGTCGTAATACCTGACCCACGCCGATCTGGACCGGCGCTATATAAATCCATGGTATTTAACGAGTCTCTGCTTTCGATGGTAGATGGGGGCCCGGTAGCGCAATGGATAACACGCTGGCCAAGAGCGCGAGAGGTAGCAGGTTCGACCCCACTGGGCGGATTTGATTTGTAGGCTGCTATCAGCGCCATTGTAATTGCAAAGCTGTCTGCTCAGTTAGTAGTTAAGTTTAATTAAGATTACTGCATAACTTGTAAAATTATGTAAAGCGCAGTGCGTCTTGCAGGAGTTTAATTAAAGAAAAGATATTATTATTACTGGCGACGTTAATATACCGGTTTTCAATCTTTCTACTGACATGAGAATTCTGAAAGTGCAAGATTACAACCGTTTTTGCAGATGTTCTATTTATATTGCCAGTTTTATTTGTTACAAAGGTATATAACGAGCCGATGTGTCACTCATTATATAATTGTCAGCGACCTCTTGCCGGTGTACGGACTTAGCAACAAGATTTATACAGCTCACACTTATAATTTTGGTAGTGGGGTTGACCTAGTTCGTAGACGTCTAGTCAATTATTTTATTTTTCAGACGGATAAGGCGGACGATAATAGGAAGACGTCAGTGGGATGACTGAGGATTTAGGAAGAAGATTGGGACTATTATAATAATATTCCCATGTGAATCCTGCATTTTCAGGTACAGATTTCTGGTCCGTTAGACCGTTGGTATTTTTTGTAAATAGAAATTAATTCTAGACGCACAGTGGTGCTCCCATCTGCATCATGCATTTTCAGGTCCAGATTTCATGTCCATTAGACCTTAAATCTGGACCTTTAGTATTTTTTTGTAAATAGAAATTAATTCTATAGGCACAGTGGTACACAGGCTAATAGCACGTAAACAAACCAGTATTAATTGAACCTTGGAAATTTGTTGTCTTAACATAAGCAAATTACGGTACCGTACACTCCGCTTCGGTTTCAACTGGTTTTTTTGGAGGGAGGACCACTTGCAGTGGGCGGGTTTAAACGTGAAACAAAGAAATTTGTTTACATTTAGTCAAGAGTGACTACTGGCTCTACTACTGCCCCAATAATTCAATGTAATGTCAAGATAAACTCTGTTACAGCCTACAAGTATCATCATGGCTTTACACTGGAGCCACGGCGGAACTGAATTGCTGACCTTGGTGCTTGAAAAAAATTATTATTATTAACAACATTATTTTTATTTTTACCAGAGGTGCAGGAACGTAACTAGGATTTTTTGTTTGGGGGCAGGCTTAAGCCTTGAGCATGACGAGTCTATAATGGTGCCGTAATGTATTTAGTCGTAAGCATACAACGGCTTGATTTATTTTGGGGGCTTAAGCTTCGTTTGGGGGGGCTTAAGCCCCCCAAGCTATGTTGGGCTTGGGGGCTTAAGCACCCCAAGCCCAACGCTAGTTACGTCCCTGCAGAGGTAGTTCTAATCCATCAGGAAGCAAACAATTGTTCTGAGACTGTTAGCTGGTTGCATCTGAAATAGTTACCCTTAGATCTAATCCAATTCTTCTGACAAGTCGAAACTACTACGGGAATCTCAAGCAACGGCGATGAGTCGTTGAATAATGATAAAATATTGAAAACCGTTGAAATAGGGACTAGTTTCTTTCGGGTCATTATTATTAATAACATTATTGGTATTATCATCATTGTTACTATTTACTATTGTTATTAGGATTATACGAGTATTTTAAAAGTATTAAACCATTCGTAAATAGTATAGCAGTTTTGCTGATAGGACATCTAAAATGCTACCAGAACAATGTGGAAATTTTAAAAATATTATTATTATTATTATGAGTATATTTAAGACATATCTATCAGCACTGACATAATGAGCGAGTTAGCTTGCTAAAATAGCATCTTAAAATGCTACAATTACAGTGTTGAAATCACAAATTGTTAAAACTCCGCCCCTGTTCCGGGGAAAGCTCACATGCATAACTTAATTTAGAGATCCATATAAAATACGGTATAGCAATTATTTATCATAGTCCTTACATTTTCTTGCAGCAATTATAGTAATAATGATCAAATGAGCCGCTCATGCTAGACACCGTTTTAACGTGTCTACAAAAGTCTATATAAAAGCACGCTCTTGGTTTAACTCAGATGATTAATTCTCCAATTCTTCAGCTAACATGATTGCAAAAAATAAAGATATAAACAAACACCTTATTTAACGTATTCATTAGTATATAATATATATAAAATGTTTGATACTCGCATCATTGTTACAACCCTAATGTCCTCTTCCATTACATCGATTGGCGTCATCATACACCTTTCTAATGCGTTTTCATGATGCTGTATAAATATTAATTAAGTTCTGCTCACACAAAGAGTGGCTGCAATCTGCCAGTGCCAGTCCCAAGCCTGGATAAAGAAGGAGAGCGTCGCTAATTATAATCTTTGTTACCACACACTGTGACGTTAAACTGCAACTACATGCACAAAGAGCTATGTTAACAATCATTCTATGCTCAAACAATGCAATGAAACAGCTATTTTACCAACAAACCAACTATAATAGATATAATTATTTGAAAAATTTATTATTCCATGTGCGGAGAAAGAAGAAATTGTGGAACATGAGAAGAACAAAGAGGAAAGGAGAATGCGGGAAAGCAAGAGCGAAGGTGAAAACGAAAATATGTGGAGAAAGAGGCAAATAACGAGGAATGAAATAGCTATGTGGGCGAGGAAAATAAGGAGAAGGTGTGGGCGCAGGAGGACGATAGGAAGACGGAAATGAGTATGGAGAGGACGAGGTGGAATGAGGATGGATGAAAATGAGAAGATGAGGAGCAAAGCGATGAGAATTATAAGAGAAGGAGAAAGACGATTTTTAAAAAGAGGTCAAGTATAATATATATATTATTTCATGTAAAGCGTGGAAGTCGTAGCGGTGGCTAAACCCAAACGACGAGGAGGAAGAAGAGGAAGAATGAACGGAAGAAGAGGGGGATGGACTATCCATGGATCGATTGATAGCTGTTGAAGCGGAGGGAGAGGAGGATGAGAAGCACCAGGAGATAGATGAAGTCCTTTAGGAGCAACAGCTACAGCCATTAAGTGGATCCATTAATCCATCGATGTTCAATTGAATCAATGATTCTGGAAGTAGTCAGATGTCATACCGGATGCAGCTTAAGCTACGCTCCCACGACCATTACCGGTCGTGGGAAGACGACGGAAAATGACAAAGGACAACGGTCACTATGGCGACGTGAAGAATGGTAACCATGGTGACTGGTGACAAGAGAAAGAATGTCACTGCATTTTTATATTTATGCTTTATAATTTTATATTATAATATATTTATAAGCTTACATAGAATTGCTCGAATGTTTCTGCAAAATATATGTTATTGATAGGCTTACATTACATCATATCCAATAATATAAATCATTATAAAATTTGTTATTTATTGCTTTGCAATGTATTGGGTTGTATTTTGGTACACTGGAGTGAATTGTATTATATTGTGCCACGTCACATCATTATAACATCAGAACCATACTATTTCAGTTCATACCGTAGCGTATCATAAAATTATTACACCATTAATATATCACATCATAATTATACTAGGCAGTTACTGCCTAGTATAATTATGATGTGATATATTAATGGTGTAATAATTTTATGATACGCTACGGTATGAACTGAAATAATGTAGGCTACTGTAGGCAATATCAAAATCAACTTCTTACCAGTTACCAAACCTTGGCGATCCTTTTCCAACTAGAGCCGTTTTTAATATAGGTTCATTCGGTGCGTTGTACCGAATGCCTCTGGGTCCTGATACGAGCTTTATTGCCACTTCTTAAAATGTCGGATGCAAAATTATTAATCTGTCCCACTTGAAATTGATGAAAGATTAGCAAGTTTGACAAATATAGTTTCTGAAAAGTTTTATAAAGTGATGTCACGAGTCGTTATACCGTACGATAATTATTGCATCTATAATAATTAATTTTAAGCCAAATCTATCAGCACTGAAATAGTGAGCGAGTTAGTTTGCTAAGAATGACGACATCTTAATACTAGAATGCTACAATTACAGTATGGCAATGACAAATTGTTAAAACTCCACCCCCTACTCCGAGGCATTTGGGGAAATTCACAGGCTCGACCTAATTTAGATAACCTTATAAATTACGTTTTACCAATTTTTAGCATCTATAGTCCTTACATTTCCTTGCAGTAATCATATTAATAATGAACAAAAGAGTCGCTTATGCTAGACACCGTTTTAACGTGTTCACCTACATCTATATAAATGCACGCTATTAGTTTAACTGAGATCGCCTGCCTTCCATTTCTTATCATCTAAAAAATTTAGTTAAGAAACGCGCATCCAAAAATATTTTGAGGAATTGAGAGACGCGACGGAAGATCGTAACACATGGAGAAGGTTTATCACAGCGGTCGCTAAGGTTCCAAGAATCGACGGCACAAGGTGACAAGGTGAAAAAATTTAATAAAAATTTTAATAAATTATTTATTATACTCAACTATGATTTTAAACAGATAATTATTATTTTTTGTTTATTTAGAAGGGCATGATCACGGTCCCGCCGCCGGCCCCATAAAAGTCGTCCCTCTCAAATGAAAATGAAGCGGCCCTGGCCTGGTTCCTGTTTTAAAAAAGGCCGCTCAGCCACACGCCCCTGTGGTGGCTTTTTGCACCGACATTCGTATAACCTTAAAAACGGCCCTGGTTTCCAACAAACCTGTATTCAATCCGCACCAAATCGTGCAATACTTATAGGCAACTGACCCCATTCTGTTGTGAAGTACCAAACTGTAACAAACTCTACGAAACCGTAAATCCAGGAAAAAATTAATTGGGGGGTTTGAACCGGAAAAACCCTAGATACGCCCACGGCGGTGACAGAAAGTGCAAAAACAATGTTGAAATGACGGAAATGTCTGACAGCTTGATTGCGGAATTAAATATTTGCAGTTACATCAGAAGCACGTCTCTGCAGTCGGTTGTTTTCTACCTCGGATCTAGCGGAGGGATGTGTGATGGAGAAGAGATGGGAAAGAGGAAACGTTGAGGAGTGGCTGTGAAGCCGCGTCCCATTCCACATCCGGTGATGGGTAAAGTGATACCCTTGCAATGACAAACATCAGGAGTATCGTCAAATTCCGTCCAGTATGCGTCACGCCTTCGATACATAGATATTATTGTGGATGGAGATTCCGGATGTCAACCTTTTATATCCAGCAGACATTGATGTATCTTCGTTTAGTGACTAGGACTATAATTCTAGATTGTAAACGTAGTTGCAATCATAAATTTAAATACCGCCACTTCAAGGGAAACTCTTAAGAGGCGCTCCCGACCTGACAGCGTCAAACCATAATCTAAGAAAATGGTTTTCAAACGCTTGCGAATAAGAAGCAAAGAAGTGGAGTGAATAAAAATTGTTACAACAGTTAAAAGAAGAATTGCTTATTAAGTGCTGTAATATGCCAAGCAAATTTCTGTCCAGGGTAACGGCCTCTGTTGTCATAGACCCTGGTCAAATCGGATCCATCCATCCAACAACAGTGCAATCCCGTCCATAGATTTCCAATAATCACTTTAGCCTAGTTATTGTGACCCGCTCACACAACACATTGTGGTCTATAAAACATATCTAATCCGACTGTGACGGTAGGCGTAACATCCAGAAACCGTCTGCATTTTCACAACGATAACGAGGCGAGCCGCCAGTTTCCTAATATCGTTGAGAGTGACGATCAAATCTGATATTTTCTTTCCAATAAAGCGGCGCTAAATAAATTGTCGACGACGTTATTTCTATTGATTGACCGACTGACTTAATTACTTACTTTTTCTTCGATGGAAGAAATGAAAAGAAGAACTTGTTTTATTTAGCGATAAGAACGAAGCGTACAGTTTCTAGGACGTCGATCACTCGCAGACGAAAACATGCAATATGGCGGACACGCGTTTCGTTCAACGAAAAATTGAATTGATTTCGGTTTTGTTGAATTAATTATGTTATTCTACGCATAGTTTTCATCAATCGGATCTCACAAAATAAATAAGACTTTTGTAGAAGGTTCGATACAAATCACTGTGATTCGAGATTTTTCTGTCACGCCTAATGTGTATGCCCTGCTCAGTTTTATTTGATTATGCTAATGCTATTATAAAAGTACGTAAATAATCAGCGTCGCCCTCCTCCGCGTACAAGCGTCGGACTGGCTCCACTGATGTTAGGCATTCATTCGTTGTTCATCACCCTTCTGTGGCCACCAACGACCGTTAACCCTTCAATGCCGAGATGGTATTAAATGGTATGGGAAAGCCTATACCCTCCGGCACTATAAATTAGACACGAGGGATCTGTCCAGATCTGATATACGAAACGCTTTGAAGAATTAACATATAACTTGGGAAATAAAACGTTTTAAAGGTGTCGAGGACGAGCAGTTTTTTATCTGTTACTTAGCGACATCTTGTGGCTGTCGAAAACTAATACTGCTTTACGCCCGAATTAGACATAATTTATTATTTGTCAGAGTGCGCTAGCTAGTGTTATGTATAACGTCGTTTTGTCATGAGTCATGATGAGCATTTTAATATTCGAGTTGCACTTTACTACGGTGATGCTTTATTCGAGTTGCCCTCCTTATTAAGTCCTCGGAATAACCGCTCGACGGTGTTGACAATTTTTTTCATTTTTATCGCACTTTAGTTGCACAAGGTGCCGTTAACTTGAACTGCCCTATCCGCAAGTAACATAACATGATCAAATTATGTCGTGTCGGTTAGACTACGCTTTATTTATAACATACGAACTATCCGTGTAAAAGGTGTGTTAGACGAAGAGTGCATTAACAAATGCTTAACGACATTTTGTGGCTGTCAAAGTCTCAAGACAGAGCATGCAATGTTTTAACTGCATCTTAACGACAACAGATAGCCTATAATAATATTACGCCGACCTCTTTTCAGTCATTTTTTCGTTTTAATATGAGATATGCTTATTGCTTAGTAGCCTAATCGTAATAGTAGTTCCAGTATATCTACTTAGCCAAGTCTTAGCGACACAAGAGAAAAGTATACATAGCGTTGCCTTTCTTAATTATAATTATAGGCTTCTGATTGACACCTCCCTATGATTAGACAATTTTTCTTTTGTTTATTTACATATTTGACTGCTCAAAGTCTACCTTTCCCAACGAGTAGAACAAACGTTGAAAAACGTCAAGGGGTGTCGATTGGCGTTATAATTAAGTGGGTAAATTAATAGCGTTGAATGAACCTATGATAAAGGTGTCTAAAATGAACATTTAGTGTAGGACGAACCCTGCGTTTCCACTGCTTATCGACATCTTTTGACCCAAATACCTTCTATAAATATGTAATTAGATCACAGGGACCTACACTGTACAGTAAATAAACACAATTTCCAATGGTATCGGTAATATCAGTCGCATGATGGATGATAAATATTGAGATCGCCGACTTCCTTTCCAAAGCTATTATTGTTCTACCCTTCATCCTATTCAAGACTTCCATTTCAATTGATTCTCTTCCTTCTTTCCAACATTCGTCCGCATCTTTCTTCTCGTACTGGTAAACTACGTCCACTACTAAATTACTACTACTTCTTCTACAACTACCACGATCACCACCACACCATCGCCACCACTGTTACCACCGCCGCCACCACCTCCACCACCACCACCACAACCCCTACCACAGCCATTGCTACCATTACAATAGCCTTTACTATTACATGCTACCACTACCACCATTACTACTACTATTCCTACTACTACTACTTATCTACTACTACCACCACCATTAGCGCCGGTGAATAAGCTGGTCTCTTTGACGTGGCTTTTGTGGGCGCAGAGAAATTCTCGACGATTTACATTACATTACATTACTACTATTACTACAAATGCCCCTATTGTTACTGCTGCTGCTACTACTAATTCCAGTACTACTATACTTCTAATACTAATACTAGTGGGTGGGTTTTGAGTGAAAGAATGACTGGATGTATTGATGGATGAGTGGATAGAAGGGCGGACGGATGGATGGATGACCGGCTGTTGCGGTGGATTGGATGGATGGATTCACGGATAATAGTGGATACTACAGGTATGGAAGAGAAGAAGATACGAAACCGTGGTTTGCAAAAGCTGTAAATGATTTCTTACCTGTTGATGTGATGCTAATCATAAACACAAACACAACTACGACGACTATCCAAAACTTCCAACGAGATATCGAATCCACAACATCCAGT
Organism: Lumbricus rubellus; assembly: GCA_945859605.1. Taxonomy (NCBI): domain Eukaryota; kingdom Metazoa; phylum Annelida; class Clitellata; order Crassiclitellata; family Lumbricidae; genus Lumbricus; species Lumbricus rubellus. The sequence continues at coordinate 30,512,883 of OX243822.1, read as the reverse complement.
TTCGCATTCAAACACTTTGCCAATACGTCGTTCATCTTCTCTCTCGCAGTTATTCATGACAGCCAACACTCGACTACAAGAGAGTGGCTCGCGATAGTTTATCCAATAGCAATCAATCAGTCAATCAATGCAAGCAAAGATTCAATCATTCAGTTTGTTTCTTATAAAGTTTCTTGTTCCTATCGACTTCCACGGCTATAATGGTAGATCCTAAGTGTCGTCTTCGAGAGAGAATTCATTCGCTCGATCCCTCCGTTCATCCAGATTTCTGTGGCTCAGGTCCGGCTGAATACAAACAGACACACAAGAGTATTATAGGCCTACATGTAGAAGAAGGCGGGCAGCTACGTGGAGCGATGGACGAAAGTATAGACAGACAGATGGAGAGACAGAGACATAGACAGACAAGAGGAGAAAGAGAAAGACATTTTTATTATTTAGGCGGAGATGCTCCGAGATAGAGAAAGAGTGACAGACACACAAATAGGCTACAGAGAGTGATACGGATACAGAGGCAAAGAGACAGAGAGACTGAAAGAGAGAGAGAAATATAGAGAGAAAGAGAAAGAGAGAGAATCACTGGCATAGACAGAGATATAGAAAGAGACAGATGCGTAGACAAAGATACGGCGGGCGAGGGAGAGAGTTATGGGGGAAAAGCATAGACACAAACAGACAGACAGACAGACATGCAGACATAAACTGAAAGCGAGACATACGAAGTTGCACAGACTGACACTGACGAAGAGAAGCATAGGTACACAACGTGACAGACAGACAGACAGACAGATACAATACAGAAACGACGTACAAAGATTGGCTTATAATATAATATAATGTCTATATTATAGACAGTTATGAATATACAGTAGAGCAAAATACAGTAAAATAATAGAGACAGACACACAGACGGAAACAGACAGCAAGACACAGACACACAGACAGACAGACAGATAGACACAGTCTGCATGCTACATGTACATGCCAGTATTCGCCCTTTCAAGAAGTCCTCCTCGTCCCTCAGTTCGTGTTCTTCCTCGTCCTGCTCCCATGCAATATCCGTCAGATCGAGTTCCAAAGTTAACTGCAGTCTTTCCATCCGCCTCCTCCTCCTTCTTCATCTCGTCCTCCTCCTCCTCCTTCTCTTCCATCTCTTCCTAGCAATCCTCATCCTCCACTCTTCCTTCTCCATCTTCTCCTCCACAGCAGCCTTGCGCTCCTCTGTCGTATTCCTGTTACACAACTCTCTCCTCTTTCCCCAGTCTACCCTACCTGTATAGGCCTACCTTCCACCACTTCCGCCTCTTCTGCTTCCTCCTCGTTTCTCCTCTTCCTCCTCCTTCAGTCTGATTCGGTTCTTTGAGTGTTCATCCTCATTCTTGTTTTTCATCCTTCGATTTTTTTCCTGAACCGACTTCTGCTCCACCTCCTTTTCCTCATTCATCCGTTATACATCTATGTTTCCTCCACCATTCCTTCTCTCATTCCTTCCTACACAATGCTTCTCTGATCATCATACTTGACCTTTACGTTTGTCTTCCTCCACCTCCTCCTCCTCTTCAGTTCTCTTCCTGTTATTCCTCTCCCTCTAGGGCTGTTTTTAAGGAATTCTTAGAACTGCACAACCCATTCTTTTCCTTCCCATCTTCCATGGTAAATTACTTCCAATCGGAGGACAATGACCCTTTTCTAGTTTTAACTGTACAAAAATATTTCTACAACTGCACAAATCCATTTAGAACTGCACATTTTGTGTACAACTGCACGTTAAAAAAGCCCTTCCTCCCTCTTGTTCTCCCTCCAACCCGGTATCTTCTCTTTCCCGCTACGCTATTTCCACTTCTTCCTTTTCTCCTCCCACTCCCTCATTTCCAACTCCTCTCCAATTCAAATTCTCTCTCCTTCCGTATCTTTTTCTTCTTCCTCCTCCTCCTCTCTTTCTTTCTCCGATTCCACCATATCGTCATTGTTGTTCTTTCCTTCATCTTTCCTCGTCGTTTAACAACACTGTCTATCCTTCTCCATTCCAATTTTCCAAATTATCTGCTACTTCACCTAATTTTTCACTCCTTGTTTCAGCATACTCCTCGATCCTTCACGTATACTCGTCTTTATATCATGTCTTTTCGTTTTCCTCATTCTCTTCCACAATTCACTCTTCAATCCTTCACATTTCCATTTCGTGTGATTTCTTCTCGTTTCCTCATTCTTTACCACGGCCTCCTCTTCTGCTTTTCTCATTCCTCTGCCACCCCCCCCTCATACTCTCTATAATACTCCCATTCTTCCTTCCATTCCTGCCTTTCTCAGCCAATCCAGAACGACTCAGCTTCCTACTAAACGATTACCATCTCAAAGGCCACTCAGCCGTCGCCTAGAATATAATATGGCATACATGTATATGAAGCTATAACATATTATATATACTGTACATATATAATATGTACAAATATACATTATATATAGACATTTAATAGATGAAGTTCGATACATTTATTAACATAATTATATTAATTATATGAATGCATACCTAAGTAACTAGATAAGACCTTATGGACCTTAAGTTTTATACCGATATGAACAACTGCAGATTTGGCAGCCCTATATTATACGCGAACACACCACCGGAAATTTTGCCACGCTCTCTACCAATTATTCTTAATTCCGCTCTTTCCAATCAACAAACCCGCCAAGCAGAACTACTGTAGTTGACCTAGCAAAAGGTCCATTAAGGCAACAGCAGGTAGCGTCATGTGATAATTATAGTGCATACATAAAACAATACATAAAACAATGTATGTATATGAATGTGTGTATTAATTTTGTGTATGTATCTATATAATATATATATTATATATTTTATACATTATTCGTGATTTTATATAACTATTTATGTATTGATTGACAATATGGTTACATAGTATTTATTTATTTATTAAACATAGTATTTATAGCTACTTGGTACTTATTGCCAAGTTGTTAGTAGACTACATGATTTTATATAAAGTACGTCTGTGTAACAGTGTGTATGCGTGAGTTTATGCACGCACGAATGGATGTTCAGATGTATGAACCCGAAAGCAATTTCTTAGTCTACACATCGGCATAGAAAGTTATTCTAATAATAATTGGTCGATGCTTATAAAAGGTGTTTAGTAATATCTCATTGGACTGACGCAGCCACCAATAGCCAGTTGCACCAAAAGACAGACACACATACACAAAGGGATGGAAAGACAGATAGACATGCAGATGAAGACAGGCAGAGAGATGGATAGACAGACGGACAGACAGACACCGGGTGGTCAGGCATTCTCATTCCTGCTTAGGAAATAAACTCGCAACCTGTACAGCTGTGTATACCTGGCAATTCTTTGCAGCAGCCCACCCATATAGCAGCATATGCCACAATCCCTTCATCTCTCTGTCTCTGTCTATGTCTCTCTGTCTTTCTCTCTGAATCTGTCACTGTATGTCTCACTCGCTCTGTCTCTCTCCTTCTCTCTCTGCCTCTCCATCTCTGTCTGTATGTCTGTCTGTCTCTCCCTCTCTATCTGCCTCGCCCTGTCTGTTTATCTGTGTCCCTGTGTCTCCGTCTGTCTGTCTGTCTGTCTGTCTGTCTGTCTGTCTCTCTCTTTCTCTCTCTCTCCCTCTTTCTCACTCCCTTTGACCTTCCAACTTCTTTACAACCATAATAATTATCATAGATCAACTTCTTCTAAGACTTGTCGGGCGTCAGGAACAATGACGCTCTCGTCCTGACGCTCACCTCTGACCTCTGACACCTGCGCGCGCAGGTACGAGCATCGCCGACGATCTCCAACGGCAACGCGTTTCCATAGCAACGAATTACGGCGGGAAAAGATGAAAGCAGCAAGTCACGTGGCTCAGATATTTATAATCAGTTTTTCTTATTTCTAGTTTCTTGTTTCTGTTGTGTTTCTAAAGAATTATGATGAAACTTGTTGTTTGAAGGACGATGAAAGGCGCTATATAAATGATGTCAAAATAGACCTAATGTTGCGGACGGATGATGCTAGAGAAAGATACAAGAAGCAAGCTGAAATGCGGGAATGGTCAGAGAGGAACACGTGGAGACACGCAGAGAGAGAGAGACAGACAGACAGACAGACAGACAGATTAGGGGCCTACACAATGTGAGAAGTGGAGTGACATTTCCACAGTAGTCGAAAGCGCCGTATACATTGTAAACAGACGGGCAGACAAATGAACGGAAAGGTGGATAGATACAGGCAGGCAGATAGACAGATGGATAGATAGAGAGTAGAGATGGACTTAAAAACAGATGAGCAAAGACAGGCAGGCAGACAGATAGATAGACGGCAGTGGAGTGACAGGCAGACAGACAGACTTGCAGGTAAACGGACAAACAGAAATATAGACGCAGATAGAGGTAATAGGAGACAGACAGAGTGACAAGAAACTATACATGTACATGAAGTTTATAGTCAACTTTCAAACTCAACCAATTCACTTTTAGCCCACACTTCCTAGCTTCACCATGAACCCAGTTCCCAACTCTCCTCATTCCCCTCCTCCCTCCCCTCCTTCCCATCCTCTTTCCCTCCTCCTTCCCCTCCTTCACCTCCACCTCCTTCCCCTCCTTCCCCTCCTCGCTCCCCTTCCCCCAAAACGCCACCAGATCACCGCCTTCCCCAATCACAGAAACGCACACTGACATTTTGCATCTCATCCCTCAACACCAGGTGGCGTAGGAATAAACCCAAACTAAAGCTCCTCATCCTCCTCCTCCTCCTCATCCTCCTCCTCCTCCTCATTTTCCGCCTCATCGTCTGATAAAACTCCATGCTGAGCGACGAGCGATAATACGACCAGAGAGATAAGAATAACTTCGAGAGTTTTCGATGGATTTATCTCCTGTTGAGAAGAGGCAGCAGTAGACCGCCGCCATCTTGGACCTCCTGTCATGCGTGGGTTGCCGATCTGGCGAGATTTTATTGTATCGTCGATATGATTTTGCCATCGGGAATGTTGGACCGCACTCAGCATTCTCGTACCTCCAATTGTTGCATCATAAAGCTTGGGAGGTATAGCTATCGCAGGGATTGCCTCGTCACATCGTACCTTACCTTACCTCACGTTACCTTATCTTACCGTATGCCTCTTACCTTACATTTCTTTACCTTACCATAATTATCTTGATCTTATCATATATTTATTAGCTAACCGAAATGTTATATTAACGTCGACCTTATTCTATTCCACAAAATGTTTCAGCGTTTGTGCGCAATTTCTGAATTTATAGTTTCTTGACATCATATTTTAAAGGTGTCTATGACGAGACATGTACCATTGCTGGCGTAGTCATGGTTAGTTAACAACTGTTACAGCCTTATTCTGTGACGGTTGGCAAATCATTGGGGGAAAGCAATGCAATACCTTACCAAATTGATTGGAATTCTGGAGTATTTTAGCCTTCCAGCCTACCTTGTTTCATACTTCGTCCTGCCTGACTCGTAAGTAAGCTGATATCCTGGGCTTGGTTTTCAAGTGACGCTTTAGAAATTTGAAGATTGAGATTACGATTAGGCCTACTATAAGCTTACTGCTTGTAGTCGCATAGATGATGATCTTCGTTTAATTTTAAAAGACAAATCCAGATAGACGTTGGATTCTAAGAAAGTGGAGCAGTAAACAGACGATCGCCTTCTAAAGCTCTGGGATCTAGTACGGCGTCTATCGAGTAGGCAGTTTCAGAACTATGCATACATTCTAGTCGTACTTACACTAAGACTTCTACATGTCCGAAAACTAACGTTTGAAGGCCCATGTGGGTCTTAATAATAGCTTTTGACCACATGTTTTAAAGGTGTCCATGAGGAAACATATATTGTTGATTGTTTAACGATAGCCTTTGATCGGCAGAGTTGGGTAACGTCGGCCTTAATCTATGACGGTTGACAAGAAATTTTGCCTTCAAATCTCAGATGTTGTTATAATCACAATTTTATAAATAAGGTACCTACAAGAAAGAGGTGTCAAAGTATCACAATTCCATTCATTCGTTAAAAGCATAGTGTACAGTGTACACGCCAGTTGCTGTCGTTTACAGACATTTCTTTCTCCGTGTTTCTCAGTATTTAAAACCTCGCTGCAATCTCCCAGTGCGACTCCGCGGATTAAGAACTATTTTTAAGAAAGTTATCCAGGTGGAAAGCATACCGCGGCAGACTATATTTTATATATATAAAATGTATATATTATGTATATATATATATATATATATATATATATATATATCAATGCGAAGAGGTAGCACATGGAACACGTGTACAAAATCGCCAAGCGGGTGATTAAAAACGCGCTATCTTTACCATCGTATACAATTATTATACAGCACTCGAATGCTGCATGGAGGACTGTTGTCTATCCACTCTCACGATTACTGCGTCTTAGAGAAAGACCGCTAACGTGTCAAAGGATCTGAAAGATTTGGTTGGTCGTCTTCCATTCAGGGTGAGAATGGCGGGGGGCTGGGGGTTTCAACACCCCCCCCCCCCAATCTTTCTTAGAGCCCCATGTTAAAGTATGTTTTTCATACTCCAATTCCAAATTTATCATAGGCCAACACCCAGTCATTTTTCCACAATTCTCACACTGCGTCCATTCGAAATTGAATGCTTACGACAGCTGCAAGTAGCCACGAAAACATGCTCAGCTTAAAGCTCGCTTTGACATTCTGCTACATGTATCCGTGTAGGTCTAATGTAAAGTGTAGACTTAATAAAATCGTGTTTTTAAACTTTTTGTAGCGTTTCGTTTTGAATCGTCAAAAACGGTGGGTGGCCTCACCAAAAGTGGCATAACTTTTGTTCTGTTTAAAATATTTTGATGACCATCAAAATATTAATGTGAATTGTCTTTAAGCCTTTGACATTTCATTTCGAAACTCGTACATGTACATCTGGCCAAGATATTGGCAAAAAACCTAGGCCCACCCTATATGTAATGTAATGTAAATTTTCGAGAATTTCTCAGCGCCCACAAAAGCCACGCCAAGGATACCAGCTTATTCACCGGCGCTACATCAACTCAAGTCCGCAATAGCCAGAGCTGCCTTTTTCGTTCCGGTGCCAAGTCAAAATCCGGGGAAGTCAAGCCGAGGAGACAGCTTGGTGCTACGGTGGTTGACGGTGATGGTGGTAGCTTGGTGTTGGAAGTTGGAACCACATTAGAATATAATTATTAGTTTTAAGCCTTCCAACGAATCTGTATGAAATCAACTTAAACCGTTCCATTAAAGATCCAGTTTATCCTAATCTGTGATACACTGGCCCCGTGTCCAGGACCTTGGGATTCGTCCATAGCTGCATGGCTCAGGACCATGGAAAATTAGATGAGCGCCTCCCTATGTTTCTCATGGAACGGGATAGGACTTTGCTTTTACATTTGCCTATCCTAATAACGCACAGCAACACATTAGCGTCAACAACCCGTTTATCACTCAAAAGACAAAGCCAAAAAAACTTAAACAGTAGGGTCTACACACACATAGTCTATACCACAATAGTAGCAACTGCGTGTCCTCCTTGGTAAACAGTTCAAAAAGAGATTTGTCTTGTAATCGTAGTGTAATCGGTAAATTTTAACGCGAGCCCGAGTCATCAAAATTGCATGCACCAACAATAACTATATGGAGACAGAATTTATTACAGATAGACAAAAATTGGTGTCATGGCTACCAGTAAAATCTTCATTTAAATATTTTCAATGCAGAAACAAGAAATAAGCATAATATTGAGCTTCGTAATCGGTAATAGCATAATATAATGTACATTAATCATAATTATAATGTACATTAATCATAATCAAAATGTACATTAATCATAATCATGATCATGACAGTTATTGTAATAACAATGATCAGTCGTTATTATAGGCTACTCGTCACAAAGAGCCGATAACAATAAATACAATAATAATTAATTATAGAGTAATCATTGGGATACACTTATTAGACGGTAATGTTGTATAATTATTACTAGCACATCCTGTATGAAACTAATTCATATTGCCAATAATTATGATACTGGAATATTCTAAGGCATAATAGCCAGGGCTGAAAGTGAGCCGGGTCTGTCCGGGTCTGCGACCCGTCATCGATTTTCGAGACCTGCTGTTGCCGGGTCTCAGCCGGGTCGCAGACAAGGTCGCCAGGTGCCAAAACTAGGTGAAAATGGTAGGATTTTGGATAAGTTTGGGCAGGGTATACGCTTGTAAAAGGCAGGTTATACGGGGTACACGCTAGGAAATGAGGGTGCACGCGTTTATTCAGGCGTATTTCGAAGCGAATGACTAAAAAAAGGTCGTCAACTTTTTCGGCAGTGACGTAACTAGCGTTGGGCTTGGGGGGGGCTTAAGACCCCCAAACGAAGCTGAAGCGCCCCCCCCAATGAATCAAGCCGTTGTATGCTTACGGCTAAATAGACTACCGCACTCGTCATACTCAGGGCTTAAAGTGTGCCATGGTCATGGACGGCGTCCTGGCACCTATTTTCAAGGCAGGACGCCGTCCTATGACTTAGTTGGCCAGCACTGACAGGACGGTCGTCCATGTCTGCATGGACGGCGTCCATGCAGTTACGGACGACCGGCCATGACTGCCTAAAAATGGCTCCATTTGAGGTCGACACAGCCAAAAATGCGCTGGTCGCTGGGGCTTTTCCCCAGACCCCGCTGGGAAGCTTACGGTAAAGACAAAACCTTTCTCTTTTACAATTATCAGTTTGATTCTTATTGTTATCCTGGTAGCTTGCGACACTGAAAAACGACTTACTCTTAAAGTTTTCGCGACTTTACCGTTCACAAATAGCTGGCAAACAAGAGCCTAAAAATGGCTCCATTTGAGGTCAACACAGCCAAAAGTGCGCTGGTCGCTGGGGCTTTTCTCCAGACCCCGCTGGGAAGCTTACGGTAAAGACAAAACCTTTCTCTTTTACAATTATCAGTTTGATTCTTATTGTTATCCTGGTAGCTTGCGACACTGAAAAACGACTTATTCTTAAAGTTTTCGCGACTTTACCGTTCACAAATAGCTGGCAAACAAGAGCCTAAAATGGCTCCATTTGAGGTCAACACAGCCAAAAATGCGCTGGTCGCTGGGGCTCCGTCCCAGACCCCGCTGGGGGAGCTTACGACGCTCCCCTCAGACCCCCTAGTCGGGACGGGCTTCGTGCCTTCGGCACTCGCAACTTCGCGCCTTCGGTGCCGCCACTCACGACCAATTACAATACAGCGTCCTGGCACTTTTTTTACACTTTAAGCACTGGTCATACTTAAGGCTTAAGCCCCCCCCCCCCCCCCAAACGAGAAATCCTTGTTACGTCCCTGTTTTTCGGACGGTAAAGTATCATCAATTTTTTCGGACGGCGGTGAGACCCGGCAACTTTTCAAAACCACTTTCAGCTCTGATAATAGCATGACGTTAAACTGCATCCATCCTCCGCCACAGGGAACCAACAACGTCCCTGTGCCGGTCCTAAGCCCGGACAAAGGAGGAAGGTTTGCCAGATAGGTGGCGATACACTGGCAGGAAAAGACCAAGACGATTGAAATCCGCAAAAACCACGACGCAAGTGACATAGCGGCTCAGATGCTTCAAGGTGTCATGATGTGGAGCATACATGCACAGGCCGGTCAGGACAGACCGGTGGAGAGAGTCGAAGGAGAGAGCATACGTGGGCCACATACGGGCATTGACCCAGGTTGTCCTTCGTACCACTCTCCCAATATTCTCTTCAATCGGACAAGGTGGTCTAGCGGCTCCAAGATGTTAATGGTATGGAGCAGACCTGCTGACCGGACCGGTTGAGGCTGGGCAGCATGACACGAGACAGACTCAGACAGAGAGTGGCATCGGACTCTTACGGGCATTTAACCCAATGATGCTGATGATGATAATAGCATAGTAATGATACATATCAGCAGACTAGAATACGCACACACAAATTGTTATAGCACATACTAGTAATTTCATGTCATGGAAACTTCAGCAACAGTGACTTCTATAGCAGTATAATAATCGTAATCGTAATCGTAATTTCAAATTTCTAAAGCG